>PVLC010010084.1:0-51675 GCA_004027655.1 Graphiurus murinus
TTTTTTTTTTTTTTTTTTTTTTTTGCGGTACTGGGGATTGAACTCAGGGGCATTCTACCTCCGAGCTACACCCCCAGCCCTATTTTTTATTCTTTATTTTGAAACCGAGTCTCACTAAGTTGCGGAGTGCCTCACTAGGTAGCTGAGGCTGGTCTCGAACCCGGATCCTCCGGTCTCAGCCTCCCGAATGCTGGGATTGCAAGCGTGCGCCACCACGCCCGGCTCTGTATTAGTTATTTTTTAAAAGTGTGCAATTTAATGACTTTGGGAATATTCAGTGTTGTGCAACTATCATCGTCTTATTCTAGAATGTTTTCCTCACTCCAAAAAGAAATCTGTACGACTTAAGCAGTTACTCCCTTTCCCCCTCCTCCTCCTCTCAGCCCCTGGCCCCTGGCAACCACCAGTCTCCTTTCTGCATCTATGGCTTTGCCCGTTCTGGACATCTCATCTAAATGCATTCAGACTGTATGTGGCCTTTCGTGTCAGGCTTCTTTTGCTTAGCATAATGCTTTTAAGATTTATTCATGTTGTATGCATCACTACTTCATTTCTTCTTGTGGCTAAATATTCCTTTGGATATTTTATTTATACATTAGTCAGTTGAAGGATATTTAAAACTTTTTTGTGAATATGGGTTTTCAGTTGTCTTAAGTATATACCAAGGAGTAAAATTGCTGGGTCACATGGTAATTCTATACTTAACTTTTTTGAGGAAATTCCAAATCATTTTCCAAAGTGGCTATACCATTTTACCATCAGCAGTGTAAGAAGGTTCCAGTTTCTTCATATATATATACTTTTTTTTTTTTTTTTTTTTTTTGCGGTACTGGGGGTTGAACTCAGGGGCTTTCTACCTCCGAGCTATACCGCCAGCCCTATTTTTTATTCTTTATTTTGAAACCGAGTCTCACTAAGTTGTGGAATGCCTCACTAGGTAGCTGAGGCTGGCCACAAACCCAGATCCTCCGGTCTCAGCCTCCCGAATGCTGGGATTACAAGCATGCGCCACCACGCCCGGATCAGTTTCTCCATATATTTGTCAACACATATTATCAACCAGTTTTTAAATTATAGCCATTCTAGTAGGTGTGAAGTAGTTTTATGATTCTCACTATCGTTTAGATTTGCATTTCCGTAGTAACTAGTGATGTTGAATACCTTGTTTTGTTTTTTTTCAGTGTGTGTGTGTGTGTGTGTGTGTGTGCGTGTGTGTGTGCACGCGCGCACTACTGAGGATTGAACCCAGAGGCATTCTACCAACAAGCTATACCCCCAGCCCTATTTTATTTTTTATTTGAAGTAGGTTCTCACTAGGTTGTTGAGTCTCTCACTACTTGCTGAGGCTGTCCTCGAACCTGGGATCCTCCTGTTTCAGCCTCCCAAGTACTGAGATTACAGGAGTGTGCCACCATCCCCGGCTGTTGAATACCTTTTCATGTGCTCATCAGACACCTGTAGATCTTCTCTGGAGAATATTTAATTAAACCTTTGGCTCATTTTTCATTTGACTTACTTGTCTTTTTATTGCTCAGCTATAAGAATTCCCTCTATGTTCTGGATACTAGACTCTTATTAAATATGTGTTTTTAAAATATTTTCTCCCATTCTAGAATGTGTCTTTACTTTCTTGTTAGTGTCCTTTGATGTACTGAACTGTTAATTTTGAAGAAATGCAACTTGCCTATGTTTTTCATTGTGCTTTGTGTGTCTTACCTATCAAATCATCACCTAATCCAAGATCATACAGATTTCTACCAAGTTTCTTTCTACAAGTTTTATAGTTTCATCTCATACAGTTAGGTCTTGATCCATTTTGAGTTCATTTTTTTATTTTTTATTTTTTTTTCAGTACTGGGGATTGAACTCAGGGGCATTCTACCTTCGAGCTATACCCCCAGCCCTATTTTTTATTCTTTATTTTGAAACCGAGTCTCACTAAATTGCGGAGGGCCTCACTAGGTAGCTGAGGCTGGCCTCGAACCCAGATCCTCTGGTCTCAGCCTCCCAAATGCTAGGATTACAAGTATGCACCACCACACCCGGCTCTGAGTTAATTATTATATGTAGGATGGGGTGGGGTCTTTCATTTTTTTGTACATGTAGGTATTCAGTTGTCTCAGTGCTTTTTGTCGAAAATTCTATTTCCCATTAATTCATTATAGACATAAGCTTTATTTTAGGACTCAGTTCTTTTTTTTTTTTTTTTTTTTTTTTTGCGGTACTGGGGATTGAACTCAGAGGTGTTCTACCTCCGAGCTATAGCCCCAGCCCTATTTTTTATTCTTTATTTTGAAACTGGGTCTCACTAAGTTGCAGAGTGCCTCACTAGATAGCTGAGGCTGGCCTCGAACCCAGATCCTCTGGTCTCAGCCTCCCAAATGCTGGGATTACAAGCGTGCGCCACCACGCCCGGCTTTCAGGACTCAGTTCTAATCTATTGATCTGTGTGTCTGTCCCTTTCCCATCAGTCTTGATTACTGCAAGATTGGTTTGTTTGTTTGTTTGTTTGTTTGTTTGTTTGTTTGTTTTTGGTGCTAGAGATTGAACCCAGGGGCATTCTACCTCTGAGCTGTACACCCTCAGCTGTTACTGTTTTTTGATTTTTTGAAACAGGGTCTCACTAAGTTACCGAGGCTGTCCTCAAACCTGTGATCCTCCTGTCTCAACCTTTCAAGTACTGGAATTACAGGCATGCACCACCATGCCTGGCTATTGCAGCTTTGTAATCAGTTTTGATATTGGGAAATATAAATCCTCTTACTTTGTTCTTCTTTTTCAAGATTGTTTTGGCTATAGTCTCTTGTAATTCTATGTGAATTTTAGGGTTACTTTGACCATTTCTGCCAAAAAATTAAAAAAGCAATTGGAATTTTTATAAGAGTACACCGTGTCTATAGATCAATTCAGGGAGTACTGCCGTCTTCACAATATTGAGTCTTCCAGTTCAGAAACCCAGGATGTTTCTCTGCATACTTAGATTCTCTTTAATATTCTTCAATAGTATGTCATAGTCTTCAGTGTACAAGTCATGTACTTCCTTGCCTAAATTTATTTCTAAGTATTTCATGCCGTTTGATGATATCATAAGTGAAGTTTTTTGAATTTCATTTTCTAATCGTTTATTGCTAGTGTACAGAAGACACCTGATTTTTGTATATTGATTTTGTATCCTGCAGCTTTGCTGAACAAGTTTAGCCCCTTGTATTTAAAACTTTATCCTTAGAGTTTTGGCAGCATCGTTCCCTTCTGCCGCTGCTGCTGCTTCCACATCTAGGGTTTTCGCATTGGCCCTCTTTCTTACCTGGGCTCCTTTGGCATTCTTCTGGCTCAGCATTCATCTCTATTGTGACCCCTGCATCTGACCTTCTGCACCTTCAGTGTGTCCAGCACTCTGGTCCCAGTTACTCAGATGTTCTCCTGGGACCTCAGACTGTATCTGTTCAAAGTAGATCTCACCACCAGTTCCTCCAAAGCTGCATCAGCTCCTTTCTTTCCTGCTATGGCCAGCGGCCACCCAGCCTCCTGGTCACCGAGGGTTGTGGTTCAGAGTTGTCCACATTCATCCATCGTCCCTCCTCTGTAGCCTCCAGTCTGCTGCCAAGTGTGCCACATCTCCCTCCTCGGTCTATTCCGCTCTAACTTTCAGAACTCTAGTGCGAGGCTTTGTTGCCTTTTGCCCGGGATTAGAAGATGACTTGTCTCATGGGCTTGTTCCTTCTGCTTACAATCCATTGACAGATCAGCCTTTTTGAAGTGCAGATTGAAGCACAGTCACCTTTTCTTCTCTGTTACTATCTCAGAAAGTCTAGATACTTAGGCATCTACTCTGGCATTCAGGATCCTTTGGATCAATTCTGCAGCCCGCTTTTCCATCCTTATTCCTTATACTTCACAGTCTAGCCACATATTACATTTACATGCTCTTATTGTTGCTATTTTGTTTGCCTAGAAGATTTTCTTCTCTTTTCTCTCACCTATCATCTTATATCTATATTTCTACCCTGTCTTCAAGGTCCAATTTAATGCCACCTCCTGGCTTATCTTCTTTAGCCCCTTCCTCTATTTGCCCCCACCCCCACCCCCCAGGAGAGGGATCCCGATTCTCCTTGTCCCTGGTGTTACCGCTCTTGTCTTTTGTGGCCCTTTGTGTTTTCTTTATTGTTTTAGGGTTATAAGGTAATCAATCTCTGGAGGCTAGAATTCATAACTATTGAATTCCACAAAATATGTAGCTTAAAGCTCTATACATTTTATAATATCAGCAACTATTTAGTATTTGTTGAATAAATATCCAGAACAGAATATTTACACATTTGAAAGTAATCTGAAAATTCCAAATTTTGAAATTTCTCAAGTCTTAAAAGTGTACATTAAATTTTTATTTAAATCTTTTGAAGTATGCTTTCATGTAAATAATCTGCATTTACATGTAATTAATTCATAATGTCTTAAGCCTGAATTCAAGTTCACATTAATACATAAATTAGAACTAGAGTAATGGTTAGCAGGTAACATTCCCATAATATTTAAGTAAAGGCAATAAAAGTAAAAAATATCTCTCAATAATACTATTTGAGTTTTTATATTACTTTTATTCTTTTTATGAACTTTCCCTCATTTTCATTTTATGATTACAAATATAATTATTACCATAGGTTCAGAAATATTAGAAAACAGACAAAAAGGATAGAAACATTTAAAACTGCTGGGCATGGTGACCTGTAATCCCAGTACTTGGGAGGCTGGGACAAGAGGATTACGGGTTTGCAGCCAGCCTCAGCTACTTAGTGAGGCCCTCCCCAACTTAATGAGACCATGTTTCAAAATAAAGAATAAAAAATAGGGCTGCGGGTGTAGCTTGGAGGTAGAATGCCTCTGGGTTCAATCCTTAGTACTGAAAAAAAATAAATAAATAAAACTGTTGCTTTGTAGGTCAAAATTTCAGAGATGTTAATGTAAAAATAATTTATTAAAAATTGGGATGTGACTTCTCAAGAGAAAATTTTCTGTTGAAAGCCAGATAGTTAGCTGGGTGTGGTGGCCACATTTGTAATTCCAGTACTTGGGAGGCTGAGACAGGAGGATCACAGGTTTGCAGCCGGCCTCAACTACTTAGTGAAGGCCCTCCACAATTGAGACCCTGTTTCAATATAAAGAATAAAAAGTAGGCCTGGAGGTGTAGCTAGGAGGTAGAATGGCTCTGGGTTCAATCCCCTGTACTGCAAAAAAAAAAAAAAAAAAAAAAAAAAAAAAAGCCAGCTAAAAACTCAAAGTGTATTGAAGAAGTTGACTTTTAAATAGTTTTGAATTTTTTTTTTTTTTTTAATAAAAGTTGAAGTTAAGCCGGGTGTGGTGGTGCACGCTTGTAATCCCAGCATTCGGGAGGCTGAGACCAGAGGATCCGGGTTCGAGGCCAGCCTCCGCTACCTAGTGAGGCACTCCACAACTTAGTAAGACTTGGTTTCAAAATAAAGAATAAAAAATAGGGCTGTGGGTATAGCTCGGAGGTAGAATGCCCCTGAGTTCAATCCCCAGTACCGCAAAAAAAAAAAATAAAATGAAATAAAATAAATAAAAGTTGAAGTTAATACTTCATAGTGGGAACACATTCTGTTTTAATTTCAAGCAATTTTCAAAGTAGAGAGGTCAAATTAATTTTGCTTTATTGAATAAGGAGACCCTGAAGAGGGAAAGAATATGGAAGACAACACCAGTCTAGTTTTCTTTTAAGTAAATTACTTATCAGAGGAGACCTTTACAGTTCATTTTTATTACACGATGTTCTTGTGCTTATAAAAACCCAGATGCCAGTGATAGCTGTCTGTAGCGAAGGATCAGTTTTTATTTTTTCCAGTTTGTCACATTTAACACTTTTGTAAACTACAATGAAAATGAATTACTAGAAAAATGAAAAAAGACACAAAATACAGGTCCTGATTATTTTGTTGTTAGATTCAGCAGTCATAACATTTCTAAAATTGCTACGAGTTGTCAGGGCTCACCCTCGACCTTTGTGTTCATCTCACTGGTGTTGGTCTCAAGCAGTGTGAGGACAGCGCTGGTCCTCGGACCACACTTTGAGTAGCACCGTGATTCTCTCATGACAACATGCCCAGGGTACATTCGCTTTAGGGATATTAAGCTTGCTTCCTCCAGTGATGGACATTGATAGGTCTGAACTTTGTTTTTTAAATGTGTTCTTTATTTGACATAAAAATAACTAATGGGTTAAATTTCTTTAAAGGAAAGAGCATACTCACAGTCAGTTACGGGAGCATTTTAGTGAAGTTAAAACATGCCTTTTCCACCAGTCCCTGTTGGTTGCTGGGATTACAATGTTCGCCTCCTGTCAGGCATGGCCTGGATGTCTCTCCCTTCTCTCCCAAGGCTCCTCACAAGTTCTGCAGCCATTCTGCAGTCACATGGTTCCTTCTGTACCTCTTAGAAGAACTAGCTTCTGTTTCACCTTCATTTGCTTTTGGTAGTTCTTTAATGATGCAAATGCTTTTTCTCCCCTCTAGTTCCGGGACTACTGTGCTATCTGCTTAAGATGGGAGTGGCCCGGATCTCCAAAAGCATTGGAAAAGTGCAATTTAGAAGCCGCTTTCTTCGAAGGCCATTTTTTGAAAGTTTTATTTGACAGAATGGGCCGGATTCTTGACCAGGTAGTACACTTTGAAATATTAATCATTATTTTGTTACCATTCACCATAGTATAATCTCAAGTCTGAGTTTAGATGTTCAATTTAAGAACTTTTACTGTTTTCTTAGTTTTTCCATTAGATGACTGGTGGATTTCTGATGCATTCAGTATGTCAGAAACATTTATTTGGCCTGGGAACAGTGGCAGGTCATCATGTGGGAGGTGCCCAGAGTGCTTTCCTTGGTGACTAACTTAGAAAGCTAGTTAGTTAGTTTAGATACACATAGAGTAGAACTCAATTCAGAAGACCTTGAATGTCATTTTAAGTTGAATTGTGAACATTCTGGTCTTGTTGAAATGATGAACTTGCATCTTCAACGAACTTGTGAATAATACTCATTTTCATGAGGGAGAAGTGAAATAAAAAAGGTTAATATACTTCAGAAGTGGTGCGATTGCCATCAGCGGGTACCTTTCAGTGTGTGTCATCAGCTGTCAGAAGAAATGAATGTGGGGTGATAGCATCCCTCCCTCCCTCCCCCATTGACAAACTATGATGATAGAGCTCTGAAATGTGTTTTGCATTTGAAATAAAACAACTGGCATACTTGTTCAACACAGAAACTGAGTTAACCAATTTGGGATTAACTTTAAATTTGTATATTAAAGTGCTTTCTCTTTTTTAGCATTTTAGCTAAACGTTTATGTGCACATAGGGAGTTATAAAAGAAATTTACTTCATAATTGGGCTTTCTCCAGCAACCAGAGAGTCAAATAAAGAAATTGTAATTTAAGAAGTATTTTTCTATGCTAGCACCTTTGGTCAGGCCTGTTGCCTACAGTTACAAATAAAGAGACTACACCCTTTTCTTTTAGCTTCTTAATGGCATGTGCTGTATTTCTAGCCTTTGTTTGTTTTAAACCCAACATCTCAAGAATGGGTTTAAAACAACCCATCTCAACAGCTACCTCCTGCTAAAGGGTCATCAGTTGATTATGGTTTGGGGGCTGGTTTACCAGAGATAGTTTGAATCTGTCTAAGCTAGCAAGCAAGAGATACTAATAATCAGCATCAAATCAGTAATCTAAAAATGTTAACTAAAAAGGAATCTAAAATTTAAAAAGTAGTTTCTGAATTGAATTGAAAAATCTGAGTTGTCATCACACTTAAGCAATTTTTCCTTTAGTTTGTTGCATGCTGACCCAAGAGGTGTGTCAAAGACAGACTATCCTGGAGCTAGTGCCTGCCATATCTCAGTTCTTCCTGAAACCCTATATCATAAGCAAGAAAGATTTTAGGGTTATCTTATAAATCAGGAATCCTTATTTTCAGTTATATGACTTAGAGCTAGTAAGCTATGGAACTTGGCATTTTGTTCTTAAAACCCTTGATTTTCCAAGCCTTTTTGGTAAGGCTAGATTGTGAAAAAGAGTGACTTGGATAGTTTTTCTCCTTTCCAAAAAAAAAAAAATCCACATTCAAGAGTCTCCTAGTAAGGAAGGAAGACTAACGTAAGCCTGGGAGTTGAGTTTTTGTCTATATAACAAAGCATACATTCAGCCGAGTGTTCTGATATCACCTAGCTAGGAAGGGCTGAGAGGTTCCCCTGGAAAGGTCGGAGCAGGGGACAGCCGCAGTTTTTATACCATGCACCTTTGCTCTGACGATGACAGGCTCTAGAGCCCTGCCTGGATACTCTCTAGGAAATGAATAAGAAATGAGCAGCTATAGGTCAAGTGAAATTTCGATGTTACCTATAAAGTATGTCTGAGGAACTGTATCCGGACGCTCAGTTGTGGGGAGAGCCACCGCTCATGCAGTCAGCAGGGTGATTCTGTGACTCCTTGCCCCGAGGTGAGGGGAGCCTTTGTACTCCCCGAGTTTGCATCGTGTTGGCCAGGGCCTGTGATTTGACTTTATTATATATGTAAAGTTACATCCCCAGACATTTTTATTTTTCTGTTTTGAAATGGGGTCTCACTGAGTTGCTGAGAACCTCATTAAGTTACTGAGGCTGGCTGTGAATTTGTGAGCCTCTTATCTCAGCTTCCAAGTACTGGGATTACAGGTGTACATACGCCACCACGCCTGGTTCTTGACTTGATTTGGCAATTGGCAGTCACTGGACAATCTGAGGTGAGGAATGTCATTTCTAAAACTACTGTATTTAAAAGATGAACTACCTTCCCTTTCTTTGGTCTTAGGTTTAATGTGTCCTCTCTTTTGTACTTAATATTATTTATGACACATTTATGGTTTTTGGTGACCTCTTGAACTATTCCATTGATTAAATCAACATACACAAAACAGACATCCTGCTGTATGGCATCTTTGGCTTTTCTACATGTATCTAATGCATACTTTTTATTTTTCTTTTCTTAGTTTTAGGGCAGTGCGTACTTTGACTAAGAGGGTGAGAGCTAGTTCACTGATCCATACTTTCACTGAGGAAGGCCACGAGGGAGGATAGGATAGTGGGTTCCCTTCTTGGACACACTGAAGTGGTACTTACGTGCACGGTGTGTATGTTGTAAGTCATGCCAGCTGTCTTTCTGTCCTCCCTTTGCACAGCCCTACGATGTGAACTTACAGGTGACCTCTGTGTTGTCCAGACTTTCCCTCTTCCCTCATCCGCACACGCACGAGTACCTTCTGGATCCCTACGTCAACCTGGCGTCTGGCTGTAGATCCCTTTTCTCTGTAATCGTCAGGGTGAGTTCAGTTCTCTTCTCTGGGATCGATAAGCCTGTCCAGTTAACATCTTCATATCATTGCATGTAGTTACTATCACATAATGAAAAATATATCTATTGTTTAATAGTAATTATTGTACATTGTGAGCTACTGCAGAATGTGGGGGTGAAAGGATATTCATTCTTTTAAATTACATATATATATGTAAAACTTTAATATTCTAAAAAATAGTTATGAACCCATGGTCAAAGATGGTTATGGAATAGTGAAAGTTGGGTTCTTTTTTTAGTGGTGGGGAAAGGTAATTTTGAATCTGAGAATCCATGTGTAGTCAATTTCGGGAACCGAGTTTCTTGTCTCCAATGCAGGTTGTTGGAGACCTTATGGTTCGAATTCAGCGTATTCAAGACTTTACTCCCAAGCTTCTATTAGTCAGAAAGCGACTACTGGGTTTGGAACCCGAAGGCCCTATGTAAGTTCATGTTTTATATACTCTTTATCCACAATTTCACCCAGCCGAATGATCTGTTGGTATCTTGACTCGTCTGTCACCTGCTTTTTCAGTATTGACCACATCACTTTGCTGGAGGGGGTGATCGTGTTAGAAGAGTTCTGTAAGGAGCTAGCGGCAATTGCATTTGTGAAATACCACGCTTCCTCCTCTCCCTAAGCACCACCTCCCGAGGCACTCGGGGACTGAACTGTGGTGTACATTTCATCAGAAAAGACTAGGTTCCACCCAGCCAAGAAGAGGATAAAAAGCCTTTTTAAATGAAGTACTGCTGTAAACTGGACAGAACCATTAAGAGCCTGTCGAGCGGACGCTCCTTGTGGAAGGTGGCAGAATCTTGTTTTTGTTAGCTGTTTCATAATGGTTCTCTATAAAATTGCACGTTTTTCAACCCAGGATACAATCAA
The DNA here is from genome assembly GCA_004027655.1 of Graphiurus murinus. Taxonomy (NCBI): domain Eukaryota; kingdom Metazoa; phylum Chordata; class Mammalia; order Rodentia; family Gliridae; genus Graphiurus; species Graphiurus murinus. The sequence goes on from PVLC010010084.1 coordinate 10,260, forward strand.
AGGAACTTCAGGAAATAAGCATTTCTAACAACTGTGTGAAAGCTGCAAAATTTCTGATGTCATGACTTTGATGATAATTCAGTTATTTGAATATCCTTTTAGGTAGCAAGGCATTTTGACATTCTCTGGGACTCAAATGCTTATATTCTTTTGGATTAATGAGTAGCAAAATAGATCACTAATTTTATAACTTTTTAAGATTAAGATTCTTATCAGACAAAAATATTTTAAAAAACTGTAAATGAGAAAAACTGTAGGATTCAGAAACCATCAAAGGAAATGAGTTAATTATAGGACATGAAAAAAGTGCATAGCAGCATTAACTTTCTTCAGCTTTTCTAAGAATAACAATTTAATATGACAAACTCTTGATTAATATAATATATATTTTTAAAGAAACATTCTTTTACTCTTTTGTGCACATAGCCATGTTAGTGATTGATTTTCGTGTGTGGGTCCCAGTTTATTTAAATCCTGTCATTTTTGCAGCAACATTGAATTTATGCTCACCATTGATAGTGTTTGTTAAAATAGTATTTTTTCAGCTAATTAACATGTGCTGGGTTGAGAATTTTTTCTCTCTTCCTGTCTGAAAATTGTTTTACAAAATTGCTTTATAATTGATTTTCTTGTCAGAGTGTGTGGTAGTGTCTAGAGATGGGGAATGGACTGATAGCAGGTAGGCAGTAATCGGAATGCCAGTGACCTCCTAATGTTTACATTATTCTTTTTAAATTTTGTTCTTAAGTGATTCTAAAGTGATTATGGAAAATAGTCTTTTAAATGTCCTGTTTACATGTTAAGGGATTTGGGGAAATGGATGTGTGTATGAATGGGTACAAATGCAGGAAAGTCTAGTGTAGCTGAGCTGCACTGTGCTCAGCCTGCTCTATGTGATTTACAACATGGTGCATGGTGTTTGCTAGTGTCTTTCTGTTCTTTAAGTGATGCTTATCACTCAATTATTGCTTTTAAGCTTTTTTTTTTTTTTTTTTAATGTTAAGCAGCAGCACTTTCCTCTGTTTCTTTCCATGTACTAGTATTTGGGGAACAGACTGTCATGTCCCAGCTCTAGAGAACTATCCTTGCCCCTTTGAGAAGCCGCTTGATGTAGCTTGTTTGCACATACACATTGTGTGCATAGAAGCATGTTTTACACTTTCTGCTCACTTGTTTTAGTATTGTTTCTGATTTACGTTATAGGTAGTTTTTGCTATTTATTAAGAAAAAATATCAAAAGATTATGAGAGTCTCAGCTCTAGCGTGTGCACTATTGTTAAAACAGAAAAACTACATTTCTCATTTGAGGCAGATCTCTCTTAGCTTATTGTAAGAAATTCATTAAGTAAAACAAACAACAAAAGTGGGAGATAGTTACTTCATGCATCATTTTCTTTCAGTGATTGTGAATGATGGGAAAGTGTATTCAGTTTGCTGTATTTATTGATCAGTCCATGCAAGGAACGTCTCCATTTTTATGTGTGGTTACAGTCTACTTTGAAGTATGTGTGTTTAAAATAAGGCATTAAGAGATATTAAATATTTCTTAATGTTTTCATAGTGCTTGATAGGTATAATAGCAATGATATTATATCTCAAACCAAATACTCTTTTATCCTTGATTTCATAATGGGACCTTTAGCTTAATCCATGAAACCAAGCTCAGAAAAGCTTTAATTCTTCTGTTTGTGTGTATGTATGCTGCTTCTGAAGATATAATTTTCCTAAGTTATTATAATGACTTTGGCTTGTAATCAGCTAAAGCTTAGGTTAAGGTTTAATTTCTCTTTTAAGTTTCTTTTCTTCCTTTTTTTTTTTTTTCTTGCATTTTTAGTTCAGACCTAGAGCCAGCACAAATTCTCACAATGAGTTGGATTTGTTAATGAAGCATAGTACTACATCACTAATGTTTTTCTTACTGTCTCTCGGAAGCTAAATATTTCTATTATTCAGTACTTCAGCAACAGTGACTCAAATGCACTGTGTTGGGGGAAAGTACCACCTTACCAGCTGATTGCCATAGCAAGTTCCAAACTGCATTTTAGCCTTGCTTCACATTTGTATAAATAGGTATGCACATTTTTTTAAACTTTTTAACAGTGTAGTCTTTGGTTTATTTTTAGTAATGAGCCATATTCGTTACTTGATAGAACCCAGCTTTGTCTTAGCCAATTGTCATTGTAGTACTCACATATAACTATATCATGTTCTCATGTATCTGTTCGTGCAATATGGAGGCTGTGAGTGGACTCATAGCTTTTTGGTTTAATTGTACATTATTGTTCTGTATATCTGTATATATGTGTGTGTATATATATATATGTATATATATATATATAAGGACCAAAATCCTTAGCTTGCTTACACTGTTGCTAGTGTAAAGATTGTTACACTTAATTTTACGGGGCACAAATTATGGCATTACTTCATAAATTCATGGTAACATTCCTATAAATTATTGCATTACTATACTATTACCATTTAATTATGAAGTTCATAGTGAAGAAGAAGTTATAATGAAGTGCTAAAACCACAAGCAATATGGTAATTATATTTTGGGTTGTATAATAAATTGAAATATGCATGTCATGTGACACTTGATATGTTAAAACACGATAATCATACTTCTGGGCCCTGTAAAATAGTGTTACTGTAATACTCTGTTGGCCTCCTGCCTTGTTTACATTAAACAGAGGATATTTAGTAAAATTTTCTATGAACATTGTGTAGGTTACTGACAGTGTTACCAAGGCTTAGACTTCTTGACCAGCTCTGGAGAAGCTCTTCAGAGGACGGTCGTGTACCTACGCTCTCTTCAAAGGAGGTTGTGATCAAGTTCAATGTTTTGTGCTAACAATGCATGCAGGACTAAGAGGGATAATCAACAAATAAATAATTTAAACAAAATACTGTCTTTTTTTTTATAGAACTCTAATTGGAAATGTGTTATCTACTGATAAGTCTTAAGCAATAATTCTTAACTCTTTTCACCCCTGACACACAAAGGGACACAGCACACTCCAATCAATGGGTTACTATAGTATTGATTCTAGGGAGAGAACAAAAAGAAATATATCAATATTTATGGAGAAAGAAGAATTGGGTAGCTTAAAAATTTCCCTGGGCAAATCTCATATATATCCTCCAATTCCCTACTTAATAACCACTACCCTAAAGGAAGGGATGTTTATGCAAGCCTTAGGAAAACAACTTATCCTAAGCATTATTTCTCAATATTTTTCCAACACATGTAAAAACCTTTCTTTTTAGCTGACATTTAAAACAACAGGACTCAAGATTTATTCCATTCATTTGTGTATTTGCCTAAGCCCCTTAATTGGAAACTGAAAACATGTAATACATAGCACAAGCAGAGAGAGAAATGTGTAGTTATTAATCTTAACTACCCAAAGATTCTTTTCAGCCAATGTTATTCAAAACAGCCTTAGAAGAAAATGAAGAGGACACAAGCTGAAAGGGTGACAGGCACGGTTTAGGCATCCAAGAATTGAAACTGCCCTGAGCTACTTCAAAGGAAACTGCATTTTAGGAAGGCATTATTGGGTTCCCAGTCCAAAACCAGGTTCAAACAGCTGTTAAGTATCTTGCAGCATTTTATCTGGAAAACTGGTAATCCCAAGGGAATTTAATGAATTAACATAAAATGTTGAAGTGCTGTTGGAGTAACTCTCAAGTAAATGCTGTATCTCTTTTCCCAAAAATCAAGACAAGCAAAAGCACTCCACTCCAGTTTGTTGGATGCTGAAGAATGTGCAGAAGAAACGGATGGTGTTTTAGTTGGTCTTCGGCCAACAAAAGGAGTGGCTGCTGCTGGCTGCCTTGTTGCTATTGCTGGTTTGTTGCGTGCACTAAAATTTTTTTCTATGCTCTATCATTTTTAAAAATGTATCAGAAATAAGATATTTATCTCATCCAAATGCAAAAGGAGAATTTTGCTTACTCAGCAAGTATTTTGGGGGGCTGGGATGTAGCTCAGTGGTAGAGTGCTTGCCTAGCATTTGAGAGGCCCTGGATTTGATCCCTGGTATCACAAAAACAAGCAAAAAACCCCACAAATATTTATGAGAACTTTGTGTGTGTGGTATTGGAGATAGAACCCAGGGGCATTCTACTGCTGAGCTATACCCTCAGCCCCATTTTATTTTTATTTTTATTTAATTTTGGGGTGACTGCGGTACTGGAGATTGAACCCAGGGGCATTCTACCTCTGAGATACACCTCCAGCCCTATTTTTTGTTTTGAAACAGAGTCTCACTAAGTTGCAGAGGACCTCGCTAAGTAGCTGAGGCTGGCCACGAACCCGGATCTTCCTGTCTCAGCCTCCCAAGTACTTGGATTACAAGCATGTGCCACCACACTCGGTTTATTTGTTTATTTATTTTTTTATGGTACTGAAAAGTGAACCTAGGGGTATTCTACCTCTGAGCTACACCTCCAGCCTTGATTGATTGATTGAAACAGATTCTCACTAAGTTGCAGAGGGACTTACTAACTTGCTGAGGCTAGCTATGAACCTGTGGTCCTCCTGTCTCAGCCTCCTAAGTACTGGTATTACAGGCCTGCAACCCCACACCTGGCTTTGCTTTTTTTATTTTTGAAATATAGTCTTACTATGTTGCTGAGGGCCTCATTAAGTTGCTGAGACTGGTCTCAAACCTGCAATCCTCCTGTCTCTGCCTCCCAAATACTGAGATTACAGGTATGCACCACCATGCCGGGCTTATTAAGCACTTTCTATGAACCAGGTAATAAGGGGCTATGGGAACAAATAGGAAGAAGTTATCTCGGCCCTCAAGAATTCCCAGTCCCAGTGGTAGCTCAATGTATTTACACAGATACATTATAATATACACATAATGAGGTGCGACGGGAAGCCAGCAGAACTGCCGATCATCCAAAAGGGAAAATCTGAGACTTAGGTCTTCACTAGATATTATTATTTATAATATTGCCATATATTTAAAATTACAATTATATTTAATACTAAGTATATATTTTAAAATATATTTTTTTCCAGTGCTGGGAATCAAACCCTAGGGCTATTTGCATGCTAGGCAAGCACTCTACTACTGAGCCACATCCTCAGCCCTATATTATATTGATTATTCCTACTTGCGATTATATTCTTGCTTTTGAGATAGGCTAGATGGCCTGAGAAATCATAACCATAAAAAAGTCAACTCAGCAAGAAATGAAACTGCCCTGTGCCCCATTGCAGTTGCCATGTGAATCCTTTGACTGTTCTGAGATGGATAGAAAGCTCCAGCCCAAACAGTTGTGCGCTGGGGCCCACGTTTTCTCAGCTCATGAAAAGTAATCCACTGTTCTGATTTAAGAGATCTTTTTTGTCGAAATACTATATAGAGAAAAGACAAATGGTTAATGGAAAATTTAAAACCAAAAGAATTGGACTTTAAAAATAAATGACCCAAAGATTAGGGGAAAGATTTGGTTTAGCCAAAACCTTGCAGGATGAACCTTTTCCCTCGGTGCTCAGCCCTCCCTTGACAATAGTCCTCTCACCCGGGTTGGGGCACAAAGTGGCTGTGTGTCCAATTAAGAGAGAAGCAGCTGAGGCCGATGGAGACAGGGGAGGTGAATCCAGGGGCCACGCGCTGGCTGTGTGTGGAGAGACGGAATGTTGAGCCTCCACTGGGGTTTTCCTCCACAATTCCCACCAGGCCAGGGCTCATGCCTGCCAGCAAGCAAGAGAAAGAGACTTGCGTTTCCTTCAGAACCAGTCTTCTTGAGGCAGCCTCGAGGAATCGCTGGCCTCTCCCACCGTGGGTGAGTCTCTGGAATTAAAACTCAGTGTGCCTGGTAATTTTATATTAATGACCTTAACACTACCCTCTAGCTAGACTAGTCAGTATATCCAGGAACTGACAGAGTCTCTAAAAAGAAAAAGGCATTAAGGCAATAATTCTCTTGATTGTGTAACCAAATCCTTACATGCAAGTAGAGCCCGCTGCACACTGCCAGAGATCTGACTGCTACCAGGAGTCTCTGCTCTCACACTGGAAGGTGCGGGTGAGGGCCAGTTCCTAATGGTAGTGGTGTGCACCCCTTTACATGGTGACCACGCTATTGATTCTTTACAAAATATCTCTCTCCAGTGATATGCTAAATGATGCTCAGGAATGATGCTCAGTTTAGAGAAGCCACACCAGCCAAGAACAAGTCCTGGGTCAAACAGACCATTCTTTCCAACTCTGAGAACTCCAAACAGAAACACAAGCTCACAGAGCTTCTTCTAGATGTGACTCAGAAGAACAAGCAACACGCCCAGCCTGCGAGATTAGGGACGACGCGCAGAAGCAACTCCAAGGCTGGATTGCCTTCGGTCTGTCGTTTATGAGAGAGGAATCATAAAATCAATTTTCCTATAATGCAGAAGGATGAGATGACACACAAATTCACTGCAGCCTGGATAAAGTGATATTTCAAAGCCCCGGGGATGAGATTCATTTATGTAATACCATGAGGAATGTATCCCTCATTCTATTCACAAGTGGAATAGCATGCAGGGTTTTAATTGATTAGCCTTTTCCCAAGAGAACCACAAACTGAAGATTTCTAGAAGGAAACAAACTAACCATTCCTTAAACATTATTTGTTCATGTTTAAAATATGCTTTTCTACTTAAATCTTTTATGCTGTTGCTCTTATTGACAAGAGCAGCAAGTCAGGGTATTTTATGGTTTGGTTGTGTGTGTGTGTGTGTGTGTGTGTGTGTGTGTTTTACTGGGGATTGAGTATGGAAGCATTTTACCTCTGGGTTACATCCCCCATCCTGCTTTATTTTTTATTTTGAAACAGGGTCTAAATTGTGGAGGGCCTCACAAAGTTGCTGAGGCTAGCCTCGAACCTGCAATCCTCCTATCTCAACCTCCCAAGTACTGGGATTACCGTTTTTATGGTTTTGAAATCTTTGTTGGCTGTTTCAATGAATCGAATATTCAGTGATCTTTATTTCCATTTCGTTTTAGAAGTCAGCCAGGCATGGTGGTGCACGCCTGTAATCCCAGTACTTGGGAGGCTGAGACAGGAGGATCACAGGTTTGAAGCTAGCCTCGACAACCTAGTGAGACCCTGTTTCCAAATAAGAAATGGGCTGAGAGTGTAGCTTCGAAGTAGAATGTCTCTAGGTTCAATTCACAGTACCACACAAAAAAAGTAAGACTAGAAAATAGACCATAAGAAGCCGGGCGTGGTGGCGCATGCTTGTAATCCCAGCATTCGGGAGGCTGAGACTGGAGGATCCGGGTTCACGGCCAGCCTCAGCTTCCTAGTGAGGCACTCCGCAACTTCGTGAGACCCAGTTTCAAAATAAAGAATAAAAAAAAATAGGGCTGGGGGTGTAGCTCGGAGGTAAAATGCCCCTGAGTTCAATCCCCAGTACTGCAAAAAAAATTAAAAAAAAGAAAATAGACCATAAGATGCATGGGTGTTGAGTTCCAAAATAAATGGAAATTGAGAAGAAAACACCTATTTTTAAGATGTAAATATTATCCCAAAATCCTGTGCCTTGGACTCCTCAACCATAAGCAAGCTTCATTTTACCAAGGCTTTTGTTTTCCACGAAATGATCCAACATGATGCAGACATAAGTCAACGTTTCCCTGAAAACATTGTTGGCAGAGGCACATGTGACTCATTGGGATTTGGGTTCAAACCCACATCCTAAAAATAAAAGCTCTAAAAGCAAACAGGCATAGCAACTTCTGGGTGTTTTCCTTTGGAATTTAGCATTGACATAAAAATAATTTTCCATGTTTCTTAATGATTGGAGTCTTTTCGTGCATAGCATGTAATATAATTGGTATTCACTGAGCTCTGAGTGTTTCAAAGAAAAAGCTGATACACATCTTGCAAAGTAGTGTTGCTCATTATCATTTTTATTTCAATGGAAAGAAAAAAACTAGGGAAGTGTAATTAATTTGACACAGATAATTCGGGGCTGAGCATTTCAGTATCAACACCATTTTAACTCTGTTGCATTATTAAAAGTTCTTTGTCCTCATTTTACAGCTTGCAATTGCTATATTTTCTGGAGTTACAAGACCATTGTATTTGGGCCCTTGGTCCACTAATCTGTGTAATCAATCACCTGACGACCATTAACTTCTTAGAAATCCTCATTGTCAGCCTTGTTTGCTAAAAAAAGATGTTGGGTAGGTGCAAGTGCCTGAGTTTTTCTACTGATTTCCTGGGTTATTTTTAGAAAGACCTTGCAAGTGTCTCAGACGCTGCATTGTAGTCTTTATCTGCAAACTCTTCAGAAACCTCCCCATCACCATGGAAGCTGATCCCTGGTTCTTAACAATGAATTCTTCTAAAAAGGTATTTTATAGGAGCAGCTAAGCTGCCCTCAGCAGCTCTGTCCATCAAACCACTGACAGCAAGAGGCTACCCCACTGATACAAAGGCAGGCTTTGCTCTCCCCACAGGACTTTCCTAAATGGTCCTTCTTGGAGTGGAAGGAACTTTTAGCTAGGCACACGGAACACAATCAAATGCTGTTGCCATTCCTGTTGAGGTCTGAGGTCCAAGATGGATCATATTGTCACAGGATATAGTGAGAGCATCTATGGATGTTCAAATATTTGCTGAGTCCTGTATGGCTCTGGCAAGGAGAGGAAGTTACAATAAAGTTCTTATCTTCTTGAGGTTTGTCTTTTAACTTAGGGTAAGGCGAGAGCTTTGTGTATTAAGCTATTGTCCTTTGGTTCCAAATCCACTCGTCTATGCTCTGCTTTGCTTTGCTGGACTAGGAGTCTAGAAACTAGATTTTTCCTTTACTAACTGGCTTACCATCAGGTGTTGTCAAAATGGGGCTCCGAACAGAGAAGGAGAAGCAGGAGGGGGGAAGAAGGTGCTTCCTTCTGAGTTTGCTTCTATCAGTCAGCATCAGCCTCAGCGAGGGGTTTGCAGTGGTTGGTTTTCGCCTCCGTATTCTTCAAGTCTCCTAGGAACCATGTCATTAGGCCTCCCAAAGGCAACTGTGCTGCTCCCTCTTAGCGGCCTGGCTTCCAAGCTAATACTTCCCAGGCTAGACCTTACTTCCCCTCCCTAGAGCAAGCTGAGAGCTTATCCTAGGTCTAGAAGCCAAAAGCTCCCACTGGCCAAGAAGCCTGGGCTTCAAAATTTTCAGCTTCTTGGAGTCTACCTAGATGTGGCCATTCAGAATTCCAGGGCCCCACTCTCCCCAACGTGTTTTCACAGGAGAGTTATGTTAGGGTAATAGGATCTGATCACAATCAGTAACTAGTAGCTACAACCCCCCTACACACACACACACACACACACACACACACACACACACAGGACAGGTGCCCTTTGTCCTTTTCCTGTCGGTTTCTTTGCAGGGGCTGTGCTGTGCTGTGCTAAAGATGACCTAAAATCGGAGACCAACTGACCTCACCTGGTTCCACTGAAACCGACCCCCTCTGATTTCACAAACCCAGCTCCTCAGGCTTTGCAGACCTTCCCGAGCTCTGCAGACTCCTCCCCTCCCCTCCCAGCAGTGCCCCCCCCCCCCCCCCCCCCCCCCCCCCCCCCCCCCCCCCCCCCCCCCCCCCCCCCCCCCCCCCCCCGTCCTTTGCTGCCGATGCCATTCTGGCCTGAGCTCATCAGCTCCAGATGTCCTATTCAAATACTGCTCCCGGATCCTCGCCCAGCCTGTTTCCTCTCAGCATTTGACCTAACAAGTTCTGACCAGCCTACGAACTCACTTGCATTGTCATTCCGTGACCCTCACAATTAAGTGTTGGTCCTGTTTTTGTATGAGATTGGCCCTGTGGCTAAAGAAATGAGATCATTTTGGGACTGCCACAGAACGACTCTGGTTCTCTGTCTGGGACTTGAATTTAGCAGTTTAATACCTTGAGCTAGTGCGGTCCTTTCTGAAGACTCCACAGTTGGCTGAGACCCTCCCCTTCTGATGTTTCGTATCATTCATAATCACTAATATAATTAGGGAAACCAAGGGGGGCAGTGATGGCTTACACCTGTCGTCTTTTCATTCTCAATTGGTATATGAAAAACCGCACCGGTCCACACAGCTCGTTTCTATACATATCTCGATATCGAATCGCTACGTCTCTGCACACAATGGAATACTACCTCAGGGCTTCCGGTTAACAAAGAAGTCAGCAGCTTCTACAGCCAAGGACTTATCAAACCAACCCCAAAGCTCGTCTTCTAGGGTCCCTTTCCTGGTGCCCAGCACTATCTATTATCAGCCAGGGTTCAGTTAGGAGCACAGAAACTACACGAGGTAATTCAATGGAGGGAATTTACCTTGCTGGAATTAGATGCTGGAAGGCTGAATTTAGTGTAACCCATGTAAGAAAAGAAAGCCATCTTTTCTATCGAAGTTAGAAGATCACATCGAAACTGGCAGGCTTCCACTTGGTAACTGCGGCTTAGGCATCCATTTTGTAACTTTTGTACCCAGTCTACGTGTTCCCCTCCTGGAGGTACTGGTTTTGTCTTTCTCCTTTTGTAAAATCTACCCAATGCAAACTGGCCAACTGGATTAGATTGTAAAAGCCATACTCCAGCCAATGGGGAATGGTGTAGTGGCCTTCGTGTTAGGGAATTAAAGGCTGAGTGGACTGCCTGCCCAGTGTGCTGGCTGTACTGGTTTTACAGTGGCGTTTGCACTTTCCTGCACAGAAGTAAATTGCCTTGCTGAGTTTTGATTTTATGAGTTTTTATCTGCAGCTCCCCTAAAATTCATTTCTAACACCCAGAGCTAAAAACAGCAGGAAGCAGCACCTCCTCTAAACCTGGCAAATTCTTTTTTTGTGTGTGTGTGTGTGGTACTGGGGATTGAACTGAGGGGTATTCTACCTCCGAGCTATACCTACAGCCCTATATTCTTTATTTTGAAACAGGGTCTCACTAAGTTGGGGAGTGCCTCACTAGGTAGCTGAGGCTTGCCTTGAACCCGGATCCTCCGGTCTCAGCTTCCCAAATGCTGGGATTACAAGCATGCACCACCACACCCAGCTAAACCTGGCAAATTCTAAGGGAAGAAGTTGAGATTATCAAAACTCAGAAAGGCAGGGAGTGGGCCCTGCAGAGCTGGAACTCAGGGAGAAGTTACCGTTATGCTAGTGTCTGTGGCAATTCTTGGACTGCACTGTGTGTGTGCATTTGTGCATGTGTGCCTGCATGCGTGGATGCATTCGTGTGTGTGTGTGTGTGTGTGTGTGTGTGTGTGTGTGTGTGTGTGTTAGGGATTAAACCCAGGAGCATTCTACCTCCAAGGTATACCCCCAGCCTTTTTTATTTTTCATTTGAAACAGGGTCTCCTTAAGTTACTGAGGCTGGCCCCAAACCTGCAACCTGCCTTTCTCGGCCTCCCAAGTACTAGGATTACAGGCATGCACCGCCACACCCAGCCAACTTTCCTTATTTTTGATGATCTGACAATTTTGTGGGAGTGCATGTGTGTGGTATGGAGGATTGAACCGGGGACAGGGGGAGCATTCTACCTCCAAGCTACATCCCCAGCCCCACTTTATTTTTTAATTTTGAGATAGGGTCTCAATAAGTTGCTGAGGCTGGCTTCCAGCCTGCGATCCTCCTGTCTCAGCCTCCCAAGCATTGGGATTACAGGCATGCACCATCACACCCAGTTGATCTTGACAATTTTGAGGAGTGCTGGTCGAGTATGCTGCAGTGTGCCCCTCTACTGGAATCTGCCTAATGTCTTCCTCTACTGGATTATTTGAGGGAGAAAGAGCACAAACATAAAGTGCCATTTTCTTCACGTCATATCAAGCGTCCAGAAGCAACTAGATGACCTTGATACCCTAACTGAGGTCATATCCGTCAGGTTTCTCCATCATAATTTCTCCATCATAAAGTCACTCTCTCCCTCCTTCCCCTTTTCTGTACTCTCCTCTTTGGAAGCAAGCAATGTGTATATGCCTCAGAAGCAGAGTTAATGCTCTGTCTTCTTGAAGGTGGAGGAGACATATAAGTTATTGGGGATTCTTCTGCAAAGAAAATTTGTGTCCCCTTCCCAATTCACATTTATTTATCTAATTATTTCTATCAGCATGGACTCATGGATATTTACTTTACACTTTAGGCTCTAATCCAGCACTACCTCATTGATTCTGTTGCGCATATTATTTCAGCTTTACACACTCATATGCAGGGGGTTTGGTTGTTGAGTTGTTGGATGTTTGTTTGTTTGTTTTTGTTTTTACTTTCTGGGACTACAAGCTACTCCAGGCTCATTTGGCATTTTACTGCTCTGTTCCTAGAACCCGACATTTCTCTAACATGCACTAGGGTTCTTTTAGAAATGGAATCCCACAACAATGCATTGATTAGAAGTGCTGCCGTGGGTGCAAATAGACCAGGCAAGGCCGCTGGACTAAACTTAGGGCATCTTTAATGCTCTTCCAACTCCACATTCTTAAGGCAGGCCAGAGGACATTGGTATGTTAACAGAACTATCCGGAAGCCGGGCATGGTGGCGCAGGCTTGTAATCCCAGCATTCTGGAGGCTGAGACCGGAGGATCCGGGTTCAAGGCCAGCCTCAGCTACCTAGTGAGGCACTCCGCAGCAACTTAGTGAGACTCAGTTTCAAAATAAAGAATAAAAAATAGGGCTGGGGGTGTAGCTCGGAGGTAGAATGCCTCTGAGTTCAATCCCCAGTACCTCAAAAAAAAAAAAGAACTATCTGGAATGGGTGACAGTGGGAATAGCAGGACTTGTTCAGAGACCCAAATGTCTATGTTAGCAAATGAAACACCTCCATTATCACCGATACTATAAGCTTGAACACAACCATGCAACAGGCTTCCATTCCAGGATTTTCATGTTATTTCCAAAGGTTATTTCCAAAAGAGTCACACACCGATAGGTTTGGAAGAAGTTATTCAAAATACAGCTTCATACCTGTGTTGATCACATACATGTGCTATGAATGAGGACTTTGTACAAATCCTGTAATTAGCTCAAAGCTTGAACAACAATGTGGCATTATCTCTTGTGTTAAAATACTACCTTACCTAATGATAAGCATTTACAACGAACTACAGTTTTTATAACCTATTTTGGCATTTCTTCATTTGGAAATGACCAAGCTGTGACTAAAAAGTGGAGCCAAGCCAGGCCTCCTTGGGTCACGGAGGCCCTCGAATACGGATTTTTCCTTTCTTCTGACAGAAGTGGTTTGCTTACATCTGTCCAGATGAGAATGCAATCACTGTAAATCGAGAGACCCCACGCCGCTCTGGAAGCTTGCATTTGCTCCGCAAAGCGCAGCGCATGTGTATCTTGGGCTGTATCTTAAAAGCTTTGCTGTCTTGGAAGCTCGCTTGCATTAAACATGAGACACAGAAAAGTACTGTGGCCACAGGGGATTGCAGGCAGCTCTTCTCAGCACTGGATGAGCTCAGCCATGGGGGAAGGAAGCATGCAGGGCTGAGATGGGCCATTGCTAGGAGACGCAGCGCCGCACCGTGCTAAGTAAGACTGGGGTGGATTTCCATTTCATTCCATTTCATTATTGTGGTACTGGGGATTGAACCCAGGGGTGCTCCACTACAAAGCTGACTGGTGTGGGTTTTGATTACAGATGGGTCTGTTTTTGATGTTGTTGTGTTTTTTTTTAATTCTTTTTTTTTCATTGGTGCATTATAATTATGCATCATGATGAGGTTCTGAGATTGGGCCCAGTGGCACATGCCTGTAATCCCAGCACTTGGGAGGCTGACAGGTTCGAGGCCAAGCTCAGCAACTTAGTGAGACCCTGTTGGTTTCAAAATAAAAAAATTCAATAGAGCTGGGGGGTCTAGCTCAGAGGTAGAATGCCCCTGGGTTCCATCCCCAGTACCAAATAAATACTGATAATAATAATGATGCTAATGAAGTTCAGAGTGACAGAAACATGCAAACACACCGCACTTGGCACGTTCCCCTCCACACTCCACCTCTCTGCTCCCCTCCCCAAACATAATATTGATCCTGGTATTGATAACTCCATATGTAAACACAGCATTGTGTGAACTGTTTCCTTCAACAAGCCTCTCCTTTCACCTCCCCACCTCCCTTCCTAACCCCCTTCCACTCTTCTACTGGTCTCCCCCCTTATTTATCTGGTGTCCCTTCTGTGCCCCAACTTCTCCCTAGCTTCCACATATGACCCTTCACCTTCTGCGACTGGCTAGTCTCACTTAGCATACTATTCTCTAGTTCCATCCATTTTTGTGCAAATGATATTATTTTGTTCTTGATGGCTGAGTAAAATTGCATGGTGCAATTTACCCCAGTTTTGTGATCCAAAATTCATCTGTTGGTGGACACCGAGGCTGGTTCCATAGTTCAGCTACTGTGAACTTGCGCTGCTATCACCGTGGATATGCGATATGCATGTATCACTACAATCAGAATATTATAGAGATTCTGATGGTTTTCATTGCTTTAATAATTGATTGCTTTTCCTTATCATTCCGTGAGGACTATGTGGCTTGCTGTGCCGACCTGCCTCGGCTGCCTGAGGGAAGGGAAATGAAGAGGAGGAGAAGCAGGAAGGGAGAAACTTACAAGGATCTGGAAGGAGGAAAGGGGCTGGAGGAGGAGAAACCAAAGGTGGACCAGAGGAGACCCAGACCCAGCCTCCCGGCTGACTAGGGCTCGGCCTGTGTTGCTCCCGCTTCCTCTGTGGTTTCTGCAGCCTTCTGCATGCTTGCCAGGCCCTGTCTCCTCCTCCTCTACATCTCACCCCTCCCCAGCCCCTTCTTCGGAGAGAACAGAGAGTCCCAGGGAGCTGCGTGGACTGGCTCCAGGCCCATCTTATCTCAGGCCTTGCTCTGGCATAATCGCTGCCACCAGGCCTGGTGATTCCCAGGTTCCGAGACTTTGGGGACCTAGCCACCTTCCGAGCCTCAGTTTCCTCATCTGTAAGTGGAGATGGTCCCACCCACCTCAGGGGATTGATGTAAAGACTCAGGGCAAGAATAATGCCCGGTACCACGGCTGGTACCTAGTAGGCATGGCGTGAAGAGCAGGCCTTGCCACCGCTTCTTGGAATCCGCTGTGTCCTGGGGTTCTGGAATCCTAAGGATGGGGCGGGCTCTGTCAGCAGCTGTCAGGACAAGCTTCCCTGGTGGTTCTGATGGACGATCAGGTGTTCTTTAGAGACAGTTCTTCCTACACTGTCTATTGTCCCTGTCCCTGCACTTCCCATTGTCCACCCTCAGAGGCTCCATCCTCACAGAGTACCCCAGTCACCTCAGACTTCTGCCCCTACACAAGGGAAGGAACTACACCCAGTCTTTGGCCATGTACTTAACACTCTTCTTCCTTCCCATGTCCTATAACTGCTGATGTGATTATTTTTCTTTTTTTTTAAAGAATACTTTTATTGGTGCATTGCAATTCTCACATCACAGCATAACTCATGGTCATAGTGACATACAGGCACGCAGCTCCGAATTCCCAATGCTGATAAGCAACCTTGCAGCTTTATCTGCAACTGTTACTACTGGCCATTAAGAACACGTCTGCAAACTCTGTCCAAAGGTTTATGGTTCCAAGTCTGCTGCTGACATGGCAGGCAGGGACAAACGTACAGCTAGTCCAAGGAAGTTTTCAAAGGGAGGACCGGCCCCCCCGAGCCAAGTCATTGAAAGGGGTGTAACCGCCATTGGAGGCTCCTGACAAGCCAGGCTCAGAGCAGCCTTTGGCCTGAACCGGAGAAACAGCGGTGAACCCCGACGGCCGCAGTTACCAAGTGTGGCCGCTGGAGGGCGGTGTCTCCAAACAGTCTTGCTCCCCACCTGGAAGGGCAGGTAGCAGGGGTTCAAGTTGCAGCATGAATTTCCCAGTTCATTCAGTTACTAGGGCAAATGGAAACCGTGTAGCTCCTTCTGAAATCGTGTGAAATACGGTTATATTAAAGCTTTGGACAATGAGATGACTGAATATAGAATTTTTCATTCGATCAGTTATCCTGGGTCAGTGGTTCTCAATCCTGGTAGAAAATTGGGATCGCTGAAAAAATGTCTAAAAACTATAGCTGCAGTCTGCAGAAGATGGAGCGGGGACATTTGCATATATATATATATATATATATATATATATATATATATATATTTTTTTTTTTTTTTTTTTTTTTTTTTTTTTTTTTTTTGGTGGTACTGGGGATTGAATTCAGGACATTCTACCTCCGAGCTATACCCCCAGCCCTATTTTTTATTCTTTATTTTGAAACAGGGTTTCAGTATGTTGAGGAGTGCCTCACTAGGTAGCTGAGGCTGGCCACGAACCCAGATCCTCCAGTCTCAGCCTCCCAAATGCTGAGATTACAAGCGCAGGCCACCACGCCGGGCTTATTTGCATATTTTTAAAGCTCCCCGGTAATTTTAATGTTCACTCTACAAGATTCTAATTAACACATTGGTAGCCAGCACCGAGGGGAAATTGATGGGAGAAAATGTTAATTTTAGATAATCCTATCGTGTTTTCTCCCAGTGCTTGAGAAATCGCTGCTGATATTTAATTTTCAAAGTAGACTTCTTTATCCTAGTTCTAGAAGGGAGCAGAGGACTAAATGAAGTCATCTTGTGTCTGAAAGCCCCTTTTTAAATAATAGCAACCTCGAAGAGCTAACAAGTCATTAACACCTGTGTGTGAATTTGTTTATCAGGTATCAAAATAGATTCTGAAAAACTTGAGGCCTGCAGAGCTAAAATTTTGAAGAGGAAGAAGAAAATGCATATTAGCCCCCCCCCATATTGACTTTTCTTAAAAAGTCATAAAGTATTAAAAACTAAAATAAAACCACCTACAATTCTTCTATCATCACTACTGACATTTTTATATAATTCCTTTCCAGTACTTTATGTGCATATTTTTAAATCTGCAATTTCTACATAATTTTGACTTATCCTTTTTACTTTAACATGATAATGTGAGCCTTTTTCTCATGCTTGAAAAAAAATCCTTCCAAAGCATTATGGAGGGTCTGCCCTAGAATCACATGGTATAAATATTCTGCACATATGGCTATAGCAGAATGCAGAAATGTCTGTTTGGTGCCCGCACCTTGTGATAGCCTTGTTTTTATGCTTCTAGTAGAAAACAGCTGCTCGTAGATGTTAGGGTTATGCATATTTTTTTCCAAGAGGTCTGGAAGACACAGGCTGGAATCTCTTGGACCCAATTACAAATTCCCAGGGAGGGGACCTTCACTGACCAATCTTGGGTTGGGTGTCTTTGCCTGGTCTACCCAATCATGGCTGGTGAGAAGGGGTGCACAGAAGTGAGGTCACTCACAGGAGCACTTTGTAACCTAGTGCGTGGATGGTGGGGGTCAGGATAGAAGAGTCTAGAAAAGAAGCACCTGGGCAGGTGGCTCCTACATGCCCTCTGCAGCCTCTCTTTGCCACTTTGTTTTTGCATATGAGATACTATGTTACAAGTCATGTGGGACTCAAAGAACTATCTTCAAAAGAGCTCAGAATCTAAACAAGAAGACGTCCACCTAAAGACAGGAGAAGTTAAATAATAATAACATTGCTACTTTGTGTGTGTGTGTGTGTGTGTGTGTGTGTTACTGGGGATTGAACTCAGGAGCATTCTCCAAGCTACACCCCCAGTTCTACTTTTTATTCTTTATTTTGAAACAAAGTCTCACTAAGTTGTGGAGGGCCTCACTAAGTCACTAAGTAGCTGAGGCTGGCCTTGAACCCAGATCCTCCTGTCTCAGCCTCCCAAGTACTGGGATTACAAGCGTGCACCACCACACCCTGCTCATTTGCTACTTTTTTACTAAGCAGATTTATATGCCAGGTTCTGTACCTTTATTATTTCATTCACTCTTTAGAATCATTCTATGAGCAAGGTACCAACATTGCAAATTTACAGCTAAACAAACTGAGGCTGAGAGAGGTAAAGGAACTGTTGTTAAAAGGGTGAATCAGAATGTGAACCCAGGCAGCCAAAGCCCTCACTATTTCCACAATGCTAGACAACCTCTCATGACCCTAGAGTTACCTGACCTCAAAACAGACGACTGAAAGACTCTCATAAAATTGGGCATTAACTTAAAGGTCTTGGAAAAATCCAGTAAAGCCTTTAATGGCTGTTGTACCTCCTTCCCCTGGAAATTGGCTTAGGTAAACCGCAAAATCACATCAGAGAAGGGAACCAATTTCATTTATAAAATGCAGGTATACCACAGCCAGAGTACAATACAGAGGAATGAATCTGTATAGAATGCTAAAGTACCTGCACACTGGGGCACTAACATGTTTCAAGAAAGCTAGTGATACAGGAAAGATTGTCTCTGGAACAGAGCATTTTACAGCAGTTCCAAAAGACCTGTTCGGACAATTTCTACATCACAATCTAGATTTCTGGGTCCTACAGAAGAATTACTGAATCTCTGGGAAGGGGTACCCCCACCCCACTAATAACAGCAGATGGCTGTTCAATTGCTTCCAAGGAGCAATAGGTTTGGTTAACTTCAGGTTTGGGGTTCTGCTGAGCAAAAGGTTTATGTTTAACAGTTTTATTAAAATTTCATTCAAACCAGAAATCGTGCCGCACACCTGTAATCCCAGTACTTGGGAGGCTGAGACAAGAGGATAGCAGATTCGAGGCCAGCCTGAGCAATGTAGCAAGACTCTCAGTAACCTAGCAAGACTCTTTCAAAAAAAAAAATAGGCTTGGGGGTGTAACTTGGAGGTAGAATGCCCCTGGGTTCAAGCCTTAGTGGGAAAGAAAGAGAAAGAGAGAGAGAGAGAGAGAGAGAGAGAGAGAGAGAGAGAGAGAGAGAGAGAGAGAGAGACACAAAGGATTTAGTTCACATATTATAGTATTCACCCATTTAAAATGTATAGTTATTCAGAGTCATCACTTACAGCCCTCCTACCCGAAGCCCCAGGCTTTGGCAACCATAAATCTACTTCCTGTCACTATACATTTGTCTATTCTGGGCATTTCATGTAAATGGAATCATACAATATGCAGTGGCAGAGGAAGTTCGCAAGCGTAGGGTAAGAGCTGATTCACAGAAGGCAACAGAGAAGGGCGAGGCGCTTTTGTTCTCCCCACCCGACCCCAGGTGTCTCTGCTCTGAGTAAGTGTTGCATACATACTTAACGAGTATTGACTCGAAAGAAGCCAAACAGTCAACCTTCTCGGGGCCCTGTGGGTCTCGTCCTGGATTATATCAAGCAGTCTCCAAAGACTGCTCATTCCACTCCGTGTCCTTCAAGCTATGCACATCCAAGGGTAAGTTCTCATCCAGTTTTTTCAGAACTAGCAGGGCAATTGAATCATCTGAGAAAACTGTTAGGAACACGGAGCCCTAGGCCTCTTTCTGGGGACTCTACACATATGGGAAGCGGGTATCTGTATCTTAAGAAAAGACTCCTAATGACTGCCATGTGTGAAGGGTGCCAGGAAGGCAGTTGGGAACCTCTATTAAAGGCTCTGTGTCAGAGACAAAGCAAAGTGTCCTGTGCCCCTGTGTTTCCTGGTCAATCTGTCTTTCTGATTGCAGCAGCAACAGGGACATTAGCTTCTTACAAGTCCATCTCAGTTACTAGATGGAAATAACTGAGGGGGTGCTCCCCCCCACACACACACCCCACTCAATACAAAAATAACAGGAAGCTTTGGAAACAATTGCAAACCACTGTCCTGCTGGACCTTACTTCTTTGCTGGAGGGTGGCTGGGGGACTTCAAACAATCTCTGTGCCTGAGCCAGTGAGGAAGTTTGATGAGGCGGACAGGCCTAGCATCTTCCTCCTCTCCGATCCCCTTCCTGGTCCTGAGCAGAAATATTTCTCTAAGCCCACTCCAGTTTTATGCCTTTGATTTACAGAAGCTTCTCGACAAATAAATCCGGGTTGAATGCTGGGTCACAGATTCTTGGAGGGCCGTCCAAAAGCCTGCGAGGGTGAGGAAGAGAAGCTGGAACAGCCTTTTAAAAATAATGCTGGTTGTGCATCACTTTAGCAGGGCCCGGGACTCTCCCTGTGAGGTCCACAGGCTTTAGTGCATACTTCTCAGAGAAAAAAAAAAAAAAAAGGAAACTAAGCATTTAAGAGATTGGCCCTGAATCACCGAGCTGGCCAGGGGTAGGCCTGCTGGTAGGAAGGCCCCGGGATCACCCAGGCTGGTCCTGGGCCTTTGTCCCAGATTTCCAAACCCCTGGGTTTGCCATGCATGTTGTCTGCTTGCCATAAAGATTTCAGAGAAGCCTGCTGGGATCTAAGAAAATTTTGTCCCTGCCGCTTAGCCACGGAGGCTGGGTTTAGAGTCACTGATTCACCCTGACAGAGCTTCGCTGCCTGCAGAGCCACAGCAGGAAGAATGAGGCCGTTATACACACTTCAAGGATGGCTAGCTCAGTAGTTCTCCCCAAACGCCCATTCTAGGGTGTCTCAGAGCTCAGCCAGAGTCGTCAATCTCCCTCTCTCTCTCTCTCTCTCTCTCTCTCTCTCTTTCCTGGAAACCCCGAACATGACCTGGTTAATTTGTAAGCCCAAGCAGCCAATCTATTATTTCCAAGATAGTCGAGCCCCAGTCTTACATTACACTCATGAGAGTTGTGCACTGTGCTTGTCTGTAATGGTGTTGCTTTAACAAGGCTGCTTTGGGGCCTTCCTGCTTGGCCGGCATATGGAGCAGCCAGCTAGGACTTGCTGACCCAGATCAGGCCTGTGTGCCGCTGAGTGCACATCTGCTCACCCGTGGACAGAAGACATGCTCCGGGCTGCTTCTGAGCAGCCTCAGCAGGCAGCAACTGCTCACTGCTTTCCGGAGTTGGGGAAACTTGAGGCAGATGCTTCCGAGCCAACATGAGGTAGGACCATGAGGCAGCGGGTCTTTCTCACAGAAGAGGAGGAGCTCACAGGCTTGAAGAGCCTACTATGTGCATACTTTTTGCTTCCGACCTTTCCTCCTGCCCTCATACTTAGTGCACATGCCAACAGCTCCTTGCTCCTGGTGCAGATGAGGAAACAGGTTCAGAGGGAGGAGACGAACACTAAAGAAATTCCTACTGACACAAGGAGGACTACAGTGGGCATGCAGGAAGTGCTGTAGTAGGGTTTGGAAGGGAGATTTGGTCTGAGAGCCAGAAAACACTGCCCAGCCAAGCAAGTCATGTTTAGGCGGTGGAGGGGTCGGGATGAGGGATGACTACAGGTTAGTGAAGGTGTGAGGTAGGGATAAGTAGAGAACATTCTGGAAGGTGGACTAGGGTGGGGGGAAGCTTGTGACAGGGCAAAGGGTTGGGCACTGAAAGGAAACAAGAATGATATAGTTAGTGGAGAGGAAAGGGGAGAGTGAGGAGATTAAAAAGGAGGGCAGAAGCCAGATCAGGAAGGCTTGGAAGCTAAGGACTTGGGGCCATTACACGGTTAAATAATTTTTGTAGGTAAAAGTTGGAATAACAGAATCTTATATCATTCTTCCCACGGGGGAACTATTCCAAGTTTCACACACCCATTTTCCGAGAGGATTTGGAGCATAATCAGTCAAGTCATGAGATGTGCATGACTACCGATTTTGCTAGTTGACATCTTGTCATATTTATGTATCGTATCTTCCTATCCACACTGTAAATTCCCTGAGTTCAAAGACACCATGCTTTTTAGAACATCCTTCCTCCTCCCCAACACACTTCCTATCGCCCTAGTTATTTACTATTACAGTAAACAGTTTCGTGTGTGTGTGTGTGTGTGTGTGTGTGAGGGGAGGGGGAGAGAGAGAGAGACGACAGAGAGAGAGATATTGAGACAGACTGACTGGGGATTCAACCCAGGGGTGTTTTACCACTAAACCACACCCCCAACTCTTAAATTTTTTTTTTGTTTTGTTTGTTTTGAAACAGGGTTTCGAAACAATATTCCTGTCTCAGTCTCCCAAGTACTTAGTTTACATGAGTTCTCCACCACGCCCAGCTAGTAAACACTTTCTTGATGAGCAGAAGGGTAAAAAGTGATAAGACATCTGGTTGACCCAGAAAATAAATGCCATATTCCATTTTGGCTTCATATGGTCAACAAGAGACAATTGCATAATTCAGGTCAAACCATGCTTCCTTCCGA
Source organism: Graphiurus murinus (assembly GCA_004027655.1). Taxonomy (NCBI): domain Eukaryota; kingdom Metazoa; phylum Chordata; class Mammalia; order Rodentia; family Gliridae; genus Graphiurus; species Graphiurus murinus. Next base: position 32,380 of record PVLC010010084.1, read on the forward strand.
AAACATGTGGCCAGATAGTGAAGACTGGTTTCCATACAAACACAAAGATGCATCTAATTACAGTTACATCATGTAAATAGTCTTTCTTGCTATGTAATGCACTGAAAGTGAATTAATGACCTGCCCCATCATTAAAATTGCAGTGGGGGTTGAATTGGGACACCTCTGATTGTAAGAATCAGGAACTTGCATTGGTTTAAGAAAAACCTCATTCAGGGAAGGATCATGGTATACTGAAGAGGGGCAGGGTGGTGGCTAGTCCCCACAGAGTTAAGATGAGCCCTTCTCAGGAGAAAGAAATATTCTCTGGATAAAAACATTTCAATGTCAACTTTATACACCTACTTGATGAGACTTGTTTCTCTCATATTATCGGAACACAGTGGGAGCTGGGCATGGTGAAGCACGCCTGTAATTTCAGTACTTGGGAGGCTGAGAAAGGAAGATTGCAAGTTCAAAGTCAGCCTCTGCAACTTAGCAAGACTGTTTCAAAATAAGAAATGAAATGGGGCTGGGTGTGTAAACCGGAGGTAGAATACCCCTGGGATCAATCCCCAGCACCACACACCACACACACACACACACACACACACACACACACACACACACACATAAATAAGTAAATAAAATAAAATGGAGTCCACTTTTTTGGGTCAGGTAAAACTGAACTTGAACCACTGCTTACACCACTTTCTAGTGCTAAGGCCTTAGCAGATAACTAAAAACTCTCTGCACTTTTTTTCCTCATCTGAAAAAAAAATTACCATTTAAGGATTTAATGAGAGTGTGTATAAAAGAACGTAGCGCAGGGCCAAAAGCTCACTAAATGCTTAATAAATCTGACTCCCGTTCCTCTCTGTATTCATTAGGGAGCCGGGACTAACCACCTGTATTAAACGGCCCACCATGGCAAGAGCTCAATGTTAGCTGTGATTATCATCATTTTGATGATTATTTCATTTCTCTATACGCATACCCATCAATGAAGCCAATGACTCCCCTTACTACCCATCTTCCTAGGAGAAATAAACATGAAAAAATTATGACCTTTTATCTCTATCCTGCTTTCATTTTTAATGTTAGGCATCGTTCTTGCTCTGCAGTGCCCAACAGACTTTGGAAGCTTAGGAAACATGAATTAATGATGCTGATGTTGGTTCTTTTTTTCCTTTCTTTCTTTCTTTTTTTTTTTCTTTTCTTTTTTTTTTTACTGGGAATTGAACTCAGGGTCATTCTACTTCTGGGCTATGCCCCCATCTGTTTTATTTTTGAAACAGGGTCTCACTAAGTTGCTGAGGGTCTTGCTAAGTTGGGAGACTGTTCTTCAACCTGTGATCCTCCCAAGTACTGGGACTACAGGAATGTGTGTGCCACCATGCTTGACTGGTGTTGGCGTTTCTTTTTTTTTTCTTTTCTTTTTTTTTTTTGGTGCTGGGGATTGAACCCAGGGGAACTCTACTTCCAGGCTACACCCTCACCCCTTTTAAATTTTTTTAAATGTTGAAACAGGGCCTCACTAAGTTGCTGAGGCTGGCTGTGAACCTGCACTCCTCCTGTCTCAGACTCCCAAGTACTGGCATTATAGGCATGTGCCACCACACCAAGGTAGAATCAGGTACCCGAGCCGCTGGTGTCATCGCTGTCTTCCTGGTTCATATTTGCCTGCTGCTCATCCCGCCATCCAGTCTTGCTGCATTGACCAAAATTGTACAGCTCCACCTTCTGAAGGCTAATCTTCCAGCTTTTTCCTTTGCTGTGGCTGTGTGTATTGGAAGATCAGTCTTCCTCCAGCCAAGTGGCTCTCCAATTACAGTTCAAGGTAGGAAATAATGAAGAGCTCAAATGAGCAGTTTCCAGATGATGAAGGCAGGATTCTTTTTTTTTTTTTTTCTTTTTTCATGGTGCTGGGGATTGAACCCAGGGGTGTTCTACCTCTGAGCTACACCCCCAGCTCTGCTTTATTTTTTATTTGGAAACAGGGTCTCACTAAGTTGCTGAGAGCCTAAGTTGTTGAGGCTGGCCTCAAACCTGCGATCCTCCTGTCTCAGATTCCAACTACTGGGATTGCAGGTGTGCCTTCGCATCCAGCTGAAGGTGGGTTTCTGATGAAGTTTTCCTGTGTTGCTTGTCACTGTCCCTTTGATTTCCTTATGAAGGATTCAGAGAAATCTATGCTGCTTATCAGAAGGTCTGGGGTTGGTTTTGGGGTAGCCGACTGGTACAAAGTGCTGAGTCCGGTCTCCAGGAGAGCAGGGTGGTTTGAGATATTTGGTTAGACGGTGACGTTTCCGAGGCCACCCATACCACTGCCAACACGAGGTAGGGGGTGGAGAATGGGTGAGACCATCCAAGATCATTTAGGTCGAGTAGTTTGAAGATGGAGAATCAGCAGAGTTCAGAGAGAAGGCAGGCAGCAGGTGCTTGAATGCCACCCAAGGAGGTACACTCTCTGCCTCTGTTTGCCTAATTGTTAGTATAATAAACCTGAGTAACTGGCAAATACGTATGTGTGCACGTGCGCATGCATGAGTGTGAGTGTGCATATGTGTGTGTGTGTTACTAGAGATTGAATCCAGAGGCATTCTATACCTCTGAGCTACATCCCAGCCCTATTTTATTTTCTTTTTATTTTGAAACAGGGTCTTGCTAGGCTGCTGAGAATCTCACCACATTGTTGAGGCTGTCCTCCAACCTGCAATCCTCCTGTCTCAGCCTCCCAAGTATAGGGACTACAGGTGTGCACTACCGTGCCTGACTAGCAAATACTATTTAAAAACTAATAGTTCTGATGAGGAGACACGAGGCAGGCCCTCAAGTACATTGTTCCTTCATTCTTGCCTCTTTTTTTTGGTTCTATGTTTACCAGCAGCCTTGCTGGCGTCCTGTTGAATTTGTCCATGCAGATGCTATGCTCTGTTATCTCCATAGCTCCTTGCTAGTCAAGCCCCTTGGCTTTCCTTTCTACACTGCTTGTCAGAATGGTCTCCAGGCTTCTGGAAGTTAACCACTCAGCCTTGCTTGCTTCAGTGTCCCATCCTCTCTATCGATATTAACAAGCCCAACTCTGAGATCATCTTTTCCTTCATTTTAAACACTTCTGTTGATGTATTAGTCTCACATCCTAATGTAGTTCACAGTGATGGTGACACACATGCACACAGCACTTGGTGGGCTTCCCCCAGATCCCTTCCCACCACCCCCCTTCCCCATATATGTTGAGATTGGCATTGGTATTCTCACATATACGTAACATCAATAGAAGTGTTTCCTTTGTTAACCCCCCACACATAGTCTCCCCGCTAGACCCCCTCCCTTGCTCCACTGGGGTTTCTCCTCCATTATCTGGAGTCCCTCTTGTATCCCAGTTACTCTCTAGCGTCTGCATATTAGGGAAAACATATGACCCTTTCCTTTCTGTGACTGGCCAATCTCACTTAATATAACATTCTCCAGGTCCATCCATTTTCCTGCAAATGACATAATTTTGTTCTTCTTTATGGCCGAGTAGAATTCCATTGTGTGTGTATCCCATAATTTTGCAGTCCATTCATCTGTGGATGGGCACCTAGGTTGGTTCCATGATTTGGCTCTTGTGAATTGTGCTGCTATAAACATGGGCATGCATGCATCCTTATGATATGGAGACCATCTTTTCTCCTGTCAGCCCTGGCCTGCAGTGCAGCGCCACCACTGAACGTCTGCCCAGTGCAGGTGTCCCCAGTGCCCCCTTCCAGCACCTTCTCACGGTGTGTCCTCTTAGCCCTGCAAGGACATATTCCTAGAAGGTCCTGGGCACTCTCTAGCCTTATATCGGGTATCCCCTTCAATGTGCTCTGTCCTTAGCATTGCTACCCTGAGCATCTGCCAGGGCACCTCAGGCATGCCGCTGTCTGTCCTCCATGCCGGCCACCACTTTGCCTGGTTTCCAAAATCCACCGCAGGGTGAATTTTTCCTATTCCCCAAGGCTCTCTGTGCTCCTGTTTGAGCATCTTGATAGCCTATTTTTAATTTTTTTTTTTATTATTGGTGCATTGTAAGGTACAAGCTGGTAAAGGCATACATGCACACATCTCTCATTTAACCCTTTCCCAATTCCCACTCCATTCGCTCCCCCTCCCTCCTTTTCAAGTTTAGTTTAGTGATTGACTTTGATATGTTTGTGAAAGTACATCATGTGCATTAGGGTGTTCCCCCCCCATCACTTTCAGTTAAGTCACCTTCTTTGCTCATCTAAGGTTTCTCCTTTTTCGTCTAGAGTCTCTCTTATGACCCACTTTCTCCCTAGCTTCTGCATATTAGGGAGAGCATACGATTTTTCACTTTTTGTGACTGACTAATCTCACTTAACATAATGTTTTCCAGTTCCATTCATTTCCCTGCAAATGACATGATTTTGTTCTTTATGGATAGCCTAAATTTTTAAATTATTTTTGTAGTTTGATGCTAAGTACAATCTTTAATCTTTATGAGTCTAACTCAACATTCCAACATTTGGAAAATGAGTGCTGGCTAGATATTTAATAGGGACTTGTAGGGTTTTGAGGGGGGTGTGATAGTGATATTGTTAGGCTTTGAAAACATATACATACAGAAATACAAATAAGATTATTTGATGTCTGGGATTTACATGTGAGAGCGAGCAGGGGTCACAAGATGGACCGTGGTAATCATTGAAACTGTAATGTGCTCATAGAGGTTCATTTTACTCTTCTCTCTAGTGTTGCACGTTGAATTTGACACCTCTGAAAACTTAAATATTTCCATAATAAAGAGATATTTAAACCGAGCATGGTGGTGCATGCCTGTAATCCCAGTACTTGAGAAGCTGAGACAGGAGGCTCACAGGTTAGAGGCCAGCCTTAGCAACTTAGTGAGACCCTCAGCAATAGTGAGACCCTGTTTCAAAATAAAAAATAAAATAGGGCTGGGGATAGCCAGACATGGTGTTGTATGCCTGTAGTCACAGTACTTGGGAGGCCAAGATAGGATTGCAGGTTCAGGGGCAACCTCAGCAAGTAGTGAGACTCTCATCAACATAGTGAGACCCTGTTTCAAGATAAAAATAAAATAGATCTGGGGGTGTAGCTCAGTAGCTCAGAGGTAGAATGTCCCTGGTTTTAATCTCAGTACCAAAAAAAAAAAAAAAAAAAATAGGACTGGTGGGAGTAGCTCAGAGGTAGAATACCCCTGAGGGCATTTCCTAGTAACATACACAAAAGAAAGATTTTTTTAAGAAACTAGCAATCAAATTTAAAGCAAATAATAAGATAATTTGAACTGCCACAAGAGTAGAAATGTTTTATATAAAGTATTCTAACAACTACATATAAAAATATAAGCCTGCCTACAGAAGAACAACATAGTTCACAAACAAAAAATTAATCCAAGAAAAAAAACAACAAAATTGGAAAATAATTTTCAAGCCCCCACTCAATGAAATACAAATTAGTATTATATGATATTATTTATTTCTATAAAATTGACAAAGAGTAGAAAAATAATGAAACAAAGAATTTCAGAGGATGCAGAAAAATGGACATCTTAAATGAATAGCCTAAAATTTTAATCTTTCTGTAGATCATTTTTGCAACTATTTATCAAAAGTCTTAAAACTTAGTCCTACTATTGGATCCAAAATCTAACTTCTACAAATTTATTCTAAGACAATAAATATAGGTATGTATGAGTATTTAGGCACACATGTATGCAATAATCTTTGTTTATAATCTCAAAGTATTTAAAAATGATAGAATAATACTAATTAAACAAAAAAGGAAGACAGAAAGATAGTCATGTAGAAATAAACAAAAAGAAAAGGAATGGAGCCCTGAATATATAACAATAGGATAAAGTCAAATAAACTGGAGTATTATGTACAGACATAAACACTCTTGTTATACTATATGATGACAAGAAAAGGTATGCATTATAATTAATTAGGTGAAGAAAGCAAATTGGAAGAGAACTACAAGATTTCTCATTTATGTTTCTTAGTATAGAACTAGAGAAGCACCACGCACCACACTGATAGGTATGGTGGAGCACTCTTGTAATCTCAGCATTTGAGAGGCTGAGATAGGAGGATCAAAGGTTCAAGGATAGTCTCAGCAAGTAGTGAGACTCTTGTCAACCTAGCAAGACCCTGCTTCCAAATAAGAAATAAAATTGGGCTGGGGGTGTAGCTCGAAGATAGAATGCCTCTAGGTTCAGTCCTCAGTACCAAAAAGAAAAAGAAAAAGAAAAAGAACTATAGAAATACAAAAAATGGACTAGAAGGAAACAGGGATTGTATGGCGTATGGCATGAGAGAGTAGCTGATGGTTGTTTTTTATTTTTTCAAATTTATATATCTGGGAGCTGGGATGTAGCTCAGTGGCAAAGCACTTGCCTTGCAAGTACAGCGCCCTGGGTTCGATCCCCAGTTCCAAAAAGACAAAAAAAAGACCCCCATCAAAAAAAAAAAAAAAAAAAATTAAGAGAAAAAAAAAAAAAAAACCTTTAAAAAAAAAAAAAAATTTATATATCTGTATTTCCGTAAGATTCTGTAACAGATCTGTATTATTGTTTTTTTGTTTTTTTTTTTTTTTTTTTAGTACTGAAGATTGAGCCTATGGGCATTCCACCTCTGAACTATACCCCCAGCCCCATTTTTCTTTATTTTGAAACAGAGTCTCACTAAGTAGCAGAGGGCCTCACTAAGTAGCTGAGGCTGGCCATGAACCTCTGATCCTCCTGTCCCAGCCTCCCAAGTACTGGAATTACAAGCGTGCACCACCACACCTGTCTATTACTTTTAAAAAATGAAAAAAAAAATCATCTATTGAATCGCCAATCCATTTCTAGAAATCTCTACTAAGAAAATAAATGTGCATGAAGATTTGTTAGGATACTCATTGGAGCATTATTTACCAAAGTGGAAAAGCTATATGTAATCCAATTATCACAAAATGAGAGAATGATTAGATAAATTATGATGTGGAACATAAAAGGATTTCCCATATTCTGAGGAAAAGTCTGGTTGTTCTGTAACCATGGTAACAAATACTACCATAGCTGGTTTTTAAACTCTTATCAGTCGACATAACCTGCTTCAGTGAACACATTTTGGCAAACCAACCAATCAGTGGCAGTTTGTCTGAAAGTCAACCAATCAGGAATGGAGTCAGTCCAATAAATGTGCTTCTAAAGACCAATCAATCCACAGTAGTCTCACTGGAGCAATCACAGTTCTAGAGTTGATGTCCATATACTGATGTCCCTGAAAATCTGCCAGTCCCTTAACTCCACCCTTCCCCCAAATTCCATGTAAAACCATCAGTCTGCTCTGCTCAGCAAGATTGCCCCTGACCAAACCAGCCCTCCCTTACTCTAGTTAGCAGTAAATTCAGCTTTGTGTTGTGTGATTTCGTGTGTCTTTTACTATAATAAGCAATATACTCAGGTATAGGTGGAAATCTGTCTGCCTGCCTATGTATAAATACACTGATGGGGTACATATGCACATATCATGGAATATGCATTAAAAATTGAATCAAAGACCACCTAATGACAAGAAAGAGCAGTCAAAATATGTAAAAAAAATAAAATAAAATAAAAAGCCAAGTACAAATCTGTATTGTATGATTGTAATAAGAAAGATAGAGCAAAAGAGGAAAATATACCTAAATGTTAAATAAAAAAAAAAAAACCTGGGTTGTGAGACTATGCATGCTTTTTATTTTCTTTATTTTTCTCATGTTAAAAATATCTACAAAGACCATTTCTCACTTTTATTATGAGGGAGAAAATGATTCTTTTTTTTTTTTTTTTTTTTTTTTTGGCAGTACTGGGGATTGAACTTAGGGGCATTCTACCTCTGAGCTATACCCCCAGCCCTATTTTTTATTCTTTATTTTGAAACAGGGTCTCACTCAGTTGTGGAATGCCTCACTAGGTAGCTGAGGCTGGCCGTGAACCTGGATCCTCTGGTCTTAGCCTCCCAAACGCTAGGATTACAAGCGTGCTCCACCACACCCAGCTCTCATTTTTTAAAACAAATAATATAGTTGGGCATTATAGCATGAAACCAGTTATTTTTAAATGCCATCTGAATAGTTTTAGAGGCTCCTTATGAGTCCTTATAAAATTCTTTCATTGATAATAGGCCACAATTAGAATGAACCCAAAGGCCTCCACTCAACAAATATTTATTGTGTATCTTTGCGCCAGTTAACAAATTAGACACTCGGACAGGTACCAGGAGGATACTCCCAACTTCAATGTTTCAACACTTTCCTGAAAACTATGTGGAAAAGGATATTTTCAAAAACTGTACTCAGCTTATGAAATTGTGCTCTTCCCTTTAAACATGTTTAACTACTTATTATCAATATAATATGGCCATCAATATAGCCAGGTAAAGTCAAGAAATGAAGTATAGGTGTTTGCTAGGCAGGGTTGGGAATAATGATATATGAACCGTCTAACCAAAATCTACATGGGCAGAGTGGTGCACGCTTGTAAACCCAGTACTGGAAGGCTGAGACAGGAGGATCGCAGGTTCGAGGACAACCTCAGTAGTGAGACTCTCATCAATCTAGTGAGACCTTGCTTCTACCTGAAAATTAAATAGGTCTGGGGATGCAGCTTGATGGTAGAATGCCCCTGGGTTGAAACCCCAGTACCACAAAAAATAAATAAATAAATAAAATAAGTAAAATAAAATAAAAACTGGGAGCATTCTGGAATGGGTATGACACTGTGGAATATAAACTTTAATTCCTCTGACTATTTTCTTTATTTTTCTGGGGGAGAGCTTTAGCTTCTTCTTTTCTTAATAAAAATAGTGTCAGTGTCCTAATTGCATTTAATTAAGCCATATTTCTGGTGCCGAGAATGTGGAACGATGTACTGAACCTGCTGTTCTCGGCTTCCTAATTCATGCAAGCCGCTCTTAAATAGAGAAAAAATGATGATTGAATATTGTGAGCAGGCACAATAGTTAATCTTGTGTGAATAGGCGGTAGGAGGGGAATGTGTTTGTCTTGGGTTCCTTAGAAAGGTTTTCATGATCAAACACTAAATGAGGACTTCCCCCATTTTCTTCCTGCTGACAATGCATGGCTGGTAGTTTGACTTAATGAGGTTCTTAGATTTAATAAAATAGAAAAAAAAAAGGCAGTGAGCCATTTTCCAAAATGACTTGCAAGAACTATTTGCAAAAATAATTGAGGTTCAGAGATTACTGATACAAAGAATTCTATCAATTCCCACCACCCCAGGCTGTGCCCGCTTGCGTTACATTTCCTGCCGATCGTAGAAATCACTCCTGTTTGTGGCCTGAGTCGCAGCAACTTCCCCTAATAGAGGCCATTTTTCATCAACTAAGAGGTGCTAAGGAATTAATCAAAATTTTCTATGGGTAAGCAGTAAATTGAGTCTGTAAAAACCTTAATAATGATACCCCAGCTTTGTATAATCTGCTAGAGTTTACATAGCACTTTCATAAGCCTGGAACTCGTTCAATTCTCATTTAATCCTGCCAACTGAGGACTAGCATCCTGGCTTGACATCTGAGAAAAACAAAGCTCGGAATCCTTGAGTGAGTTGCCCAAGGTGTCACAGTGAGTCAGTGGGGGAATTCAGACCCAGGTCTGACAGCTGGGTCTGGTGCTCCATCTCACCTGTGTGAACTATTAGCAGAAAGGCACATTCAGATATGCGGTCTGAGCCCAGCATGGTGGCACACACCTGTAATCTTAGCACTTGGAAGGCTGAGACAAGAGGATCACAGGTTCCAGGACAGCCTCGGCAACATAGTGACACTTTCAGCAACCTAGCAAGATTCTGTTTCAAAAACAAAAAAATAATAAGAAAGTATTGTTAGGAAGGTATAGCTAGGAAGCAGAATGCCCCAGGCTCAATTTTCAGTACCACAAAAACAAACAAAGGAAAAACAGATCTGAGGTCTGATGACCAGGAATGAAGTCCTGGACCCTGCTTCTTGTTGGCAGGTGATGTGAAACAGCTAACCTCTCCAAATCCTAGATTTCTCCCATGAAAAACATAGACAACTGTGCCAGCTATCAATTTGTCATCTTTTCTCAGCTCCAAATCCAACCTTCATTGACCAGCTTTATGATACTGCGGCTTCCTGGAAGACGACACAGCCAGCTGGCCATTGTGGGTGACTTGTGTCACTGAGCCAATTAGTGGAAAAAGATGTTACTGTACTGGCTAGAACACACGATCCTAGTTACCAAGGGGAAATCAAGCTGCTGCACGGTGCAGCAAGAAGAACTATATCTGGAACACAGGATTCTCTCGGGCTCCTCACTACTTCCAAGATCAATAGCAAAGGTCATCAGAAAACCATAGAGACAAGAAGACAAAAAGCTGGATGGTTGAGGACTCAGAAGGGACCGATGGCTTGGGTCATCTCACCAGGTAAAGAATCCTGACCCACTGAGGTTCTATGTAAGGGTAAAGTAAATATAGAAAGGGTTGTAGAAGAAAGAAATCACAGATGCTCCACTGTGGTCTCATCACAAGCATGAAGACTGCAGTAGCTTTGCATGTTTTCTCTTTGCTCATTATAAGCAGACATTTCATTTATATATAATAAACATGTTTTTTTTTCTCCCTCACACTATTATATGTAAATTGTTGGCGGTTAACTTCATGGGTCCTAATTTTATATGTCTTTAGGTAACAAAATGTTCGTCGGGTCTCTGACTGACTTAAGGGTTTTTAACAGCGCTAGTAATGGATACAATTGCTATTGGGACCATTCCTCTTCTCATTTTGAGGAAAAGGCGAGCACTTCCTCATTTTGATGAAGAAAGGCTATGATTCGCTAGGTGGAAACAGAGGCATTTTGTTTTTGTATGGAAGTTTAATGTCTGTTAAGGGGGGCGGGGTGTATGGAAGTGAAGAAGCCAAAGGGGTGGACTGCGCCTGTTGTCAGTTTATTGCTTCTTGATTCTCTTCGTTACCTTGCTTTGTAATAGTGGGGTGGGACCCCGCAAGTATTCTCTTTCACCAGCTGAAACGACATAAAGGTCTGTCAGAGGAGAGTGTTGTAGGGATACTGCAGGTGGGAGAGCCTTCTTCCTCCGGTTCTAGTGTTCTTTCCTTTTGCCCCTAGAGCATAGCATGCAAATGCCATAGTTAGAGGACAACCAGGGGCCTGGGTGCATCTGGAAGCTTTGCTCATAGCTTCCTGCACACCAGCCTCAGCTGGCAAGCAGCTCTGGCCTGGGACAACACAGTAAAAATCTCCACCATCCAATGGACCACAGTCACACTCCTCCCACTCTCAAGATGACCTCTTTTCAAATTCTATTCTTTTATAAATTATTATATTAATCTTGGTTATTCTCCCTGACTCCTGGGTTATTCTTCAGAGTTCTTTCTTATCTCTCCTATTTGCTAATTCTTTAAGTTAATATTATATTTTTCCTGTTCAAATTTCTGATGGTATTTCTATTTCCTGATTGGACCTTGACTCATACCATCATGATACTAATAAGTGGGTGTGGTGGCACATGCCCATAATCCCAGTACTTGGGAGGCTGAGACTGAAGGATCGTAGGTTTGAGACCAACCTCAGCAACTTAGTGAGACTCTTAGTAACCTAGTGAGAACCTCTTTCAAAACAAACAATAGAAAAAGGGTTGGGGTTGTAGCTTGGTGGTTGAATGTCCCCGGGTTCAATCCCCAGTACCAAAAAAGAAAAAAAAAAATTACTTCAATAACGATACTGATGAGTATTTCACAGATTGTTGTACTCACATATGTAAATTTATTTGAAAGCACTTTAAAATTTTTAAATACTTTGACACACTGTTGTATTAACAGCCTCTTGATGTGGCGCCCATGGTTTTTTAGTCCTTTACACACCGACTCTGGGCTTGACCATAATATTTGCCTTGGCCGATGGGAAACCCACACATGCAATAAAAGCAGAAGCTTGGTAAGCATGTATATTGGGGCTTGTCCCAGAATATTGCCCTGAAACTGGCCAGTTGAAGACCATGCTAGCCTCCTTAAGAATGGACAGCCACACAGACAGCTCAGCCTGGCCCTAAGCTGTTGTGCCAGTGGAATATAGCTGCATGGCTGAGCCTAAGCAAGACCAACAGGGCTCATCCAAGTAACCCAGGGAAACGTGCAAATTAAAAAATCATTGTTTTAAGACTAGGTCTAGGGGGTGATACAAGACACAGCAATAAATTACTGATACAGCAATAAATTGCTGATACTAATACAACAGTCAATAACTAAAAAATGAGAGTTAAAATACTGGTAATAAATTTTCCAATTGTTAAATGACTGAAATAGAATGCAAGCTAAGGCAACCTAAAAGAGGCATTTTTGGTCTACACAGTTTCAATGTCTACATGTTGATTAACCATGGATACATTTATAAACTCAAACTACTTAGTCAAGGCTCAGCAGTCTTACCTTCTCCATTTCTTAATCTACTTTGCATCCTTGGACAGGATTTTTCCTTTGTGGTATAAGATGGATGCCTGCAGTTCTTATGGCTCATGACTCCCAAGTTCAGGAGGAAGATTCTCCCTCAAAGCTTCCACAAAAACCCTGGGTCTTGGATTACTTGCCCATCCTTGAACCAATAGCTATGGCCAAGGATGTGCTGATGGGCAAGCCTGTGTCACCTGTCCTGCTCCTAGAACTTCTGTGGGGGCCAGACCTACCCAAAACAAGCAGGCTAAGAAGAGTGAGGACCAAAGGAAATCAGGGAGCTATTACTTGAGAGGATTACAGCACAGGTACTGATAATGTTAACAAAACACTTCCTGATACTTCATTCTATTAAAGATACATTATCTTGGTGTTTCTTAATCAAGAATCATGTGGATGACAAGAATATAAATATTCTTGACTTTAGGAAATGGGAGAGTTTATTGGAAGCATACAGGATGCTCCTGTATTCACAGGCAGTGTGCCTGGGTCCAAAAAAAAAAAATTATATATATATATATATATATATACACATATATATATATATACATATATATGTATATATATATGTGTATATATATATATATGAACTAGAAAGTCATAAAGAACTTTTTCTTTTCTTTTTCCTTCTCCATAATTACATTATTTATTATTGTTATTTGCTGATATTTTTTAACTCTCATTCCAGGAAGGGGTGGGGATGAAGGGGGTTGGGAGGGACTGTTTCTAAGAGGTTTAGTTGAGGTTGACTCACCTTCCTGCCCCAGAGATAGGTACATCTCCCAGCCAATCAGAGTAAGCCATCTTCTCCCAGACTAGCCAATCCGAGTGCGTCATCTCCCTGGTTACAGTGATGGATCTAGCTTGGTCATGTGATCCACCAGGGGACTTTCTGCCTTAGTTGGCAGTTGTCCTGAGTCCCCTCTCTTCAGGGAGTCCCTAAGTTAATTGTATGTGTATGGGGTTTCTGTGACCATTATGCAAGGCAAATGGAAGAGAGCTTATTTGAAAGACAAGGAAAGGAAATAACAATTTGAGGTCTCGGCTCCAACTGTGACCCAATATGTTAAGTCCTTTAATTGACTGACCCCTTGCCTAACATGCTCAGGGCCCTGGGTTCAATCCCTGGAACAGAAAAAAAAAAATTAACATTGATTATTTGATCCCTGGGCTAGTGCTTCAAGCCTGGGGAACATCTCAGAGTCTGCCTAACTTTGCTCAGCTGCCCTAAAGTGGTGCTGTTTCTCTTGGCAGCTACAATTCCCAGAGGGAAGAGAAGTTAGAAGGAATGACTAGAGGAGTTGAATTTTTTTTTAATGTCCAAAAAAAGTAAAAAATATTTATTTACAGATAACTTACTCATTGCAAAGGACTCCAGTTTGAATTTATATTCTTTTCTTACTGCTGATGTAAACAAATTACAACATTACAACATAATTATTACCAAAAAAAAAAAAAAAAAAAGAAATCATTACAAAAAATTACAAGAAACCGGGCATGGTGGTGCACGCTTGTAATCCCAGCATTTGACAGGCTGAGACCGGAGGATCCGGGTTCTCGGCCAGCCTTAGCTGCTTAGTGAGACCCTCTGAAACTTATTGAGACATTGTTTCAAAATAAAGAATAAAAAATAGGGTTAGGGCTGTAGCTCAGAGGTAGAATGTCCCCAGGTTCCATCCGCAGTACCTCAAAAACACAAAAGCAAAAAATAAATAAATAAAGAATAAAAAATAGGGCTGGAGGTATAGCTCGGAGGTAGAATGCCCCTGAGTTCAATCTCCAGTACCGAAAAAAAAAAAAAAAAAAAAAAAAAAATTACAAGTCAGGTGTGGCCAGGCATGGTGGCACATGCTTGTAATCCCAGTACTTGGGAGGCTGAGACAGGAGGATCCGGGTTTCCCGCCAGCCTTAGCTACTTAGTGAGGCACTCCACAACTTAGTGAGACCCTGTTTCAAAACAAAGTATAAAAAACAGGACTGAGTATTGCCTCCCACCACGCTCGACCCCTGCCCGCGGGGGCCCAGTGAGAGAGAGGCGACAATAATGGTTGCTGGTTCAAGCTTTTTTATTGTTTTCTTTCCCTCCCCTCTTGCACTCACTCTCTCTAGTATACACTCTCTCACACACATGCTCTCTCACACTCATACACTCTCTCTCACTTTCCTATGCTCTCCCTCACCCTGCTGGAGGGCCCTGCTATCAAGCCATGCAGTAGGAGGTGGAGCCGGAGGGGGAGCAACTTGGGGCCAATCATAGGCGTGATCATGAGGTTACTGCATGCCCTTCTCTATTTCTCTTATGCATGCACTATCTGTCCACGAGCTCTGACGTATTGGTGCATGCACGCTGACGTGGTACAGCCCTCCTCCAGGAAGGTTATTACCTGTCAGTCATCCAGCAGTCAGCCGCCTCTGGCACCTTGCCAGGCGCCATCTTAGGCCAGGCCTCTCCGGGGCTCACTGGGCTGAGACCCCCAACAACTGAGAGCTGGGTGTGGTGGCACATGCTTGTAATCCCAGCATTTGGGAGGCTGAGATCGGAGAATCCGGGTTCGTGGCCAGCCTCAGCTACCTAGTGAGGCACTCTGCAACTTAGTGAGACCCTGTTTCATAATAAAGAATAAAAAATAGGGCTGGGGGTATAGCTCAGAGGTAGAATGCCCCTGAGTTCAACCCCCAGTACAAAAAAAACCCAAATAAACAACAACAACAACAAAAACCAGGGCTGAGGGCGTAGCTTGTAGGTAGAATGCCCCTGAGTTCAATCCCCAGTAGCAAAAATAGAAAACAAAAAACAAGGGTCAGATGTGGTGGCACCTGCCTGTAATCCCAGTACTTGGGAGGCTGAGACAGGAGAATCCTGGGTTCAAGGCCAGCCTCAGCAACTTAGGCACTCCACAACTTAGTGAGACCCTGTTTCAAAATAAATAAATAGGGCTGTTTGGAAACAAATAAATAGGGCTGAGGGTGTAGTTCAGAAGCAGAATGCCTCTGGGTATAATCCTCAGTACCAAAAAAAGAATTACAACAAGCTTGGTGACTTGAAGCAATACAAATTTATTATTGTGCAGTTTGGGGGGTCAGAAGTTGCTAAGGTGTTGGCAGGGCTGTGTTCTTTCTGGAGGCTCCAGGAGAGCGTCTGCTTGCTGACCTTTTCTAGCTGCTAGAAGCTGCCCACATTCCTTCGCTTGTGGCCCCCTCCACAAATGCTGTCTCTTTTGCCATCACATCTGCTTCTCTGGTTTTGACATTCTTTCTTCCCTCTTATAAAAACCCTTAAATTATGTTGGAGTCACCCAGACAATCCAGGATAACCTTCCCAGGTCAAGGTCCTTGATATAATCACATCGCCAGTGTTTCTTTGCTGTGTAAAGTACAAATTCACATTTCCAGTGGACATCTTTGGTGAGGGGGGCATTATTTAACCTACCCCACCAGTGTGCTCATTAAAACAAAAACTTTATTGTACAAAAAATGTTGTAATAATAATAATAATGAAAATTTGAAGTCACCCACATAAAGGAAATATTAGTCTTTTTTTTTTTTTTTTTTTTTTTTTTGGATTGGGGATTGAACCCAGTCTACCTCCTAGTTATACCTCCATCCCTTTTTATTTTTAAACAGGGTTCTGCTAATTTTCTATGGCTGGCCTCGAACCTGCAATCCTCCTGTCTCAGCTTCCCAAGTACTGCTGGGATTACAGGTATGTGCTACCACACACAGATTGTCTTCTAAATAAAAAGGTTTAATTCAAATAATTTGTCATTTTGATTTATTCTAAGTAAAGAAAAACACTGAAATTTCAAGCATATTTACTCTTTGAAAAGTGGATACTGCTTGTCTTTTTCTTTTTTCTTTTCTTTATTTTTTGTTAGTACTGGGGATTGAACACAGGGGTCTTCTACCTCCAAGCTACACTCCCAGCCCTTTTGATTTTTTGTTTTGACATAGGGTCTCACTAAGTTACTAAGGCTGGTCTTGAACCTGCGATCTTTCTGTCTCAACCTCCCAAGTACTAGAATTACAGGTGTGTGCCACTGTGCCTGGCTTTCTCCTTTTCTTATGATATACTCATTTAATTTTTATTTGTGCAGAAAAGTAAAATACAGGCAGTTTCAAGAAAGGATAAATCCCACAGAAAACTAGTAATGAAACCACCATATGACCCAGCCATGCCACTCTGGGGTATCTGTCCAAAGGAATAGAAGTTACACCCATACCCATGTTTATGGCAGCACAATTCACAATGGCCAAATTATGGAACCACCTTAGGTGTCCATCAACAGACGAATGGATATCGAAACTGTGGTATATACACACAATGGGATTTTACTCAGCCATCAAGAAGAACAAAATGATATCATTTGCAGGAAAATGGATGGAACTAAAGAATATTATGCCTAATGAGATCAGCCAGTCCCAGAAAGTCAAGGGTCCTATGTTTTCTCTCGTGTGAAAGCTAGAACAAAAACAGGAAGCTAACGGACACTTCAGTCAAATGAAGAAACCAGTAGAATAGTGGAAGGGAGTGGGAGAGGGAGGTGGGAAGGGGGGAGAGGAGGCTTGAGGAAGGGAACAATTGTTACCTCTTACAAGGCTTGTCTACCAATCTCACTAATATGTGCGGGGAGGGAGGAAGGGAAGGGGGGTATACAGACAGAAACACACCAAGTGATGTGTGCACCTACGTGTGCCTCCCTTTGAATCTCACTATGATGTAGAACTCCATTGAACCACTAAAAGTATAAAGATAAATGTTGGCAATTAAAAAAGAAACACCAGAAATTATTGTGCATGGTGTAGAATACAAGGTGGGTTGAAAGTCAGAGACAACATCCAGCACTGCTTCAGAAAGGGAGATCAAACAAACCAACCAACCAACAAACAAAAAAAGCAACGACAAAAACAAAAACAAAGACATAACAAAAATATTCGCTGTTCTCATAAAACAGGAATTGAGCAAGAGGAAGGTTTATCCTCTGACTTGGAGGGTGATGAGGGCCAGAGAAAGCTTCTTCCACCCGACCACATTTCAAAACAACACAAAGCAAATAAGTGTCTCTTTGAGTAAATGGCAAAGGGAATTGATTTTTTAAATTACTTTTAAATCATAAAAATCCCACAATTGTAACAGCATTTTGGGTAGTCATCCGGCAGTATATCAGGAACTTTGTTGGAGATTAAAAAAAAATCCAGGAAGACATTTAATGAGAAGCTCTAGTACATGCCTGTCTCTGTTGTACTGAAGCTGACTATTCACCTTGACAGTTGAATTTTTGCCCTGGAAAAAGATTATTTGTGATGGGTGAACATTTGTCTAAAAAAAGAAAAAATATAAGAGCCTACCCCAAAATCATAGCAGAATAAGTGATATTCTATAAACTTGATAAAATTGGATATAAAGAGATATAGCTGCCGGGCTGAGAGTGGTCCTTAAGGTTTTCAGCAACTCTGATGACTGGGAGCTTTAAAAAGTACCGATTTAATCCAGGCACTATGGCACATGCCTGTAATCCCACAGTACTTAGGAGGCTGAGACAAGAGATCCCAGGTTTGAGGCCAGCCTCAGCAGCTTAGTGAGACCCTCAACAACTTAATAAGACCCTCCAAATACAAAATCAAACAGGGATGGGGGTGTAGCTCAGAGGTAGAATGACCCTGGATTCAATCCCTGGTAACAAACAAACAAACAAACAAAAAATACTAATTTAAGTCTGTAAGCAGGTTGTGTTTCTCTCAAAAGGCAAAGGTTTGGATTCAATATACATTTTCCACTTATGTAAGGGCTCTTTTTTTTTTTTCACTAATGGAAGTTAAATCCTTTCTGGATGAATTACCTGACAATCAACTTGTCAAATGCTTATTTACAGAAATTTAATTTACCCAATGACAATTTGCCAAGTAAAGAATTCTCCAAATGTATCAAACTTCCTGATTTATCACAAAACTTGTTTAAAAATTATTTAATGATTTTTTTTTTACTTTTCAAACGTTAAATTAACATTAGAGAGTACCTCACCTAAATGAAAAGTAGCTTATACAACTCTACCAAGTATTAAACCCTAAAAATTTCCTTCTATCTTTTTTTTTTTTTTTTTTTTTTGCGGTAATGGGGATGGAACCCAGGGGCATTCTACCTCTGAGCTACACCCCCAGCCCTATTTTTTATTCTTTATTTTGAAACAGGGCCTCACTAAGTTGTGGAGGGCCTCACTAAGTAGCTGAGGCTGGCGGTGGATCTGCGATCCTCCTATCTCAGCCTCCCAAGTACTGGGATTACAAGAGTATGCCACCACGCCTAGCCAAATTTCCTTATTTCTAACCAAGAAAAATTGTATTATAGAGTCAGTACCAGTTTGCAGAATGATTCAATGTGAAAAAGGAAAATTACTTAACTTTGTGGAGAGAATAGCTGAAAGGGGTTAGCATAACAGACCTTAGGATACAGCTCAAACTTGAGTTACCCTAGCCATAAACATGTAATTGCCAGGGAAGAATTTTAAGAGGGTCAAAAATACTAAAAGGGGTCCCAGGCATGGTGGCACACGCCTGTAATCCCTGTATTGGGGAGGCTGAGATGAGAGGATTGCAGGTTCAAGACCAGTTTCAACAACTTAGTGAGACTCGCAGCAACCCAGTGAGAACCTGTTTCAAAGCCAAAAAAAAAAAAAAAAGGTTTTTTTTAAAGGGCTAGGGATGTAACTCAGAGATAGAATGTCTATCAGGTCTCACAATAAGGTTCCCAACTACTTTTCTATTTTCATTGTACCTTGAGATAGACACTCAGATGGCTGTTTCTTCCTCCTCCGCCGCCTCCTCCTCCTCCTCCT
>PVLC010010085.1:0-51725 GCA_004027655.1 Graphiurus murinus
AGGAGGAGGAGGAGGAGGAAGAAGAAGAAGAAGAAGAAGAAGAAGAAGAAGAAGAAGAAGAAGAAGAAATAAGAGGGAGAGGGAAAGGAGGAGGAACATTTTATATAATTCCTAAGTCCACTCTTAGGGACCCACTTCCAACCCTACCCTACTGGCCTGGGTCTCCACCCAGATAAATCCATGGATTTATCCACTGCTGGGATTACAACCCTCATGACTCCACTATATTAACCCTGATATATTAATAAATGAGCTCTTTAGGGACATTTTATATCTAACTATAACTATGTATAAATATATATAACTATAACTATATATAAATACAGCTTAAATAGTTTATTTATATATAAATATTTATATATAGTTATATATACATATATAACTATATATAGTTATACATATATAGTTATATATACATATATAAATATATATGTATATATGTATATATACATATATAACATATATAACTATATACACATATACATATATAACTATATATACATATATAACTATATATATAACTGTATATAGTTATATATAACTATAACTATGTGTGTGTGTGTGTGTGTGTGTGTGTGTGTGTGTGTGTGTGTACATACGGATATCTAAATGACAACCTATTTTTTGAAAGTGTGACACAGCACAGCCTGGTCTCAGAGCATGGGCTCTGGAGTCAGAATGCTCATCTTGGAATCCTGGCTCCATCCCCCACTAACTGGGTGACCTTGAGCAGCTTACCCTGACACTCTGAACCTTAGTAAAAGGAGAATGATAGAATCTACCTTGTAGGGTTACTATAAGAACTGTGCTAATTCATATGCAACCTTTAAAGAGTGGTGCTTGGCACACAACTCAATGTTGTAGGTATTTTTATTATATTCCATTTAGCCAATGTACCATCTAGTTTACTAATGTCTTATTATGGGATATTTATTTGATTTCTAGTTTTTCACAATTGAGATGAAATCTCTTATAAGTTATAACTTTACATACATCCTCAGAATAGATTAATAGACACAAAATGTCTGAGCAAGCACATTTGAAGGTTTTAAACATATATTATGAAAGTTAAAGTCTTCCTCATATATAATCAAGCAAACATCTACGTAAGTGCACAAACATGTTCTATCTCTCCTGCTTATCAATTCTGATGAATGGGTTGGGCTTTTACATTTCCTTATCAAAATGAGAACACCAGTCTATTTCCATAATATATACAAATCTATGCTCTCCATCATAAATGCAAAAATAAATGCCCTGAGATACTATTAAACTGTGAAAATTAATTAAATTGGAAGGCAAGCATTATTTTCCGGAAATTAATCCACCAGGTTGTGCCTAGGCTTGGAAATACACCCATGCTAAGCAAGTTGCCCACAGTTGCTCTCACTACTGGGCAACAACAGTGGAAGAGTCGCCAACTGCATCAGAAAATGAGTGCTGCCTCGACGTGAAGGGCAAAGGGCCCTCCTGTCTCCCTTCCCAGCCTTGTTGGACCTGCAGATTCCATCACTTCACCCTGGCAAGGAGACAGACCCTTTACCCTTCCTCAGGAGAGGATGCTATTGCTACCCGTGCAAGTTGTTTACTCTGAGCAGTGATTGGCACAAATCATGGCCAGCCAGGCAAACATGGACCTTGAGAAGGGAACAAACAGCAAGACAACCAAAGTTCTCTCACCAACCCAGAACTGGAGACTGGAGACTTCAGGAGCTGAAGCTGCTGTCCACAGATGGAATTCTTCTTTATCTGGGAAACCTGAGTTTTGCTCCTAAGGTCTCTCATCTGATTGGATGAAACCCACCCGAGTATCGAGGATGACCTCTTTTACTTAAAATCAACCGGCTGTAGATGTTAACCATACCTGCAAAATGCCCTCATATTGCAACCTAGATTCATGTTTAGTTTAATAACTGGGTCTGTTGGACAAGTTGACATACATACTTGACCATCATAGACAGTCACAAGGAGAAGCCATTGTGCATGAATGAATGGTAGTCCAACTCTTGCTCCCATCAGGTCCTGAAGTCCCCTTTGAGCTCCATACCAGGCAATGCACAAGATTTCGGAGCGGATGTGAGGCTTCTCTTCCCCAGGAACCTCTCATCGTAGGAAGCAGAAGGGAGCTCATTAGCTTTGTTTTCATTCAGTGTGTTTGTGGAATTACAATTCATCAGGTTCATGTAATAAATGATTTCAGAGGGAAGTCTAGAACTGAATTTCTACTCTAAGGACTACACTGGGAGGTGGGAGGGTGGAGGGAGACAGTAGACTAATCATAATATAACTCAGTGTTTCCAAACAGAATTCCACAGTGAATTCAGAGGAGTACTACTTCAATAGGATAGTAAGTAGTAGATGCAAAGTGAAGAGTACATAGTCAAAACAAGTTTAAGAAATTCTGGGTTTATGTTAAACACATTTCTTTAAAGAAAAAGAAGTCTCTTTAGTAGATTAATGTGCATGGGGACTCTTGAAATGAGGTTCTGATATTTAATATTTATCAAACTTACTTGATCATGAAATCAATTTTTTGCTGAGCACATTTGAATCTAGTGTCCCATGAAATACTTTGGGAATGGATGTTATAGTGTTCACCAACCACAATGCTGATGGGATAAGAGTTTTCCCAGATTTTCTCTTGTATTGCCATTTAGCACCACTAGATTCTATACAAAATTACATTTGTTGAGAAATTCCCTTCAAAGATGCTATTGAACATCCTCATTTACTGAATGCTCATTTTGTGCCAGAGCTAGGAATATGGGGAAGTACAAGACCCAGGCAGACCTAAGTTTGTAGAGCTCATGTCCTTCTCCAGATGTGCATCCCAGGAAGAAGTGACTTCCTGGTTCCCCAGCTGGTCCAGATGGAGCCCAACGGACTGGCCATCAACCCTAGTGCGAGAGTTTCCTGTAGGTTAAAGGATTATAGAAACGAGACCATGTGTCCAAACAAACAGCCTGTGCCTTGGCAGGAGGAAGAGAGTGCTAAGAAAATTACATCCATTTTGCCAGGGAATGAGATCAAAACCAGAAAAAAAGAGAATCCTTTCATATGGGGTGGGCAGTTTGGCAGAAAGCAGGGCCTCTGAGGTTGATGGAAATAAAAGGTGGCCAGTCTTCCCCTTTCCTACTGCCAATATATTCCCTTAACAGCCAGAAAGATCCTTGACTGAAAACCTTGAATGTGGAGACTTTTTTTTTTCTTTTTTTTTTTTACAGTGCTGGAGATGGAACCCCCAGCCTTCCACATGCTAACCAAGAGCTCTACCATTGCATTACTTCCCTAACCCCTTGAATGTGAGAAGATGCAAATAACTGAAGACCCAGGTCTTTCACAACCATGTAAAATTAAAAAGCCAGCCAGGAAAGCCCACACCTGAGATTCTTATATCTGGGTCCTTGGTCAGTTCTTCTTTGCCCATGGGGAATTTTAGTCAAGGTGAGATACTCTTTGTATGCATCTAAAAAAGTAAAAATGCCCCTATTGGCTATTTTATGCAGAACTGCTGCTGCTTTGGCTTGCCACACTGTGTTTCTTACTGTTCAAACTCATCTAGGCCAGCTGGAACATGGACAGCTAACCCCTGGTTGTGGGTACATCTGTAGGTTTCTGGAGTACATCTCCTATCCTGGGGAAGTGCTTATGGGAAAAATGGATGAAGTAATTCTCCCAGAGGGTCAGTGGGAGACAGAAGGGGCATGAAGTACAATCTTTCCTTCTATCTTACCCATTTTATAAATCAGCAGACTTGAATCAAACATTTCTTTTATGCAACACATAAAACTTTCAGGTAGGTTGATATCTTGACAGTAGTAGAAATTTAATTCAAATTGGAAAATTCTAAGTAGATGTTTTCTCAAGTTGGAACTGGACATGGACTTGAAAATTGTTCCTTTCATGTTTATTCTAGTTTCCAGCCTTTTTAGCGCCTTGCTCTTAATGCCTTCCATTTGCAGGCACAATCATAGCCAACTCTTCAGTCAGGCCTGATCAGGGCGGCAAGCAGGGCCAGTACCTTGGCTTATCAGGTAGTGGGGCACGGCTTAGCCTTATTTGGGGGTGAGTACTGATCTTCTCCTTCAGTTGTAGCTCTTTCCTATCATCTTTTCCACCTCATCCTCTCTTGATGTTTAACTTTCCTTGATATTGCTTCTTATAGATCTCTTTAGAGTCTGAAAAAGGATACTGTTTAACCTTGTGGGAGTTAGTCCTTAGTAAGTCAAGTTCTTCAACCAAACCAACACTCAGTCCAAGCAAAAGTGATCCTAATGATGAAGGAAATCTCTAATAGAGATCAGATATGAATGGCATTTGTTAACAATGAATGCTCAGGGGCCAGTCCATGGGTTCAAATCTTGTATCTGCCACTTAGTAGCTGTATAATCTTTTGTAAATCATCATGGGTATCAGTTTTCTTTTATAAAATAGGTATACAAGCTTAGTGTTGTTGTGAGGATTAAATGAATTATAAAACCCTTGGAATAGTAAATGATCAATAAAGTTATCGCCTCAGCTACCTAGTGAGGCACTCCGCAACTTAGTGAGACCCGGTTTCAAAATAAAGAATAAAAAATAGGGCTGGGGGTATAGCTCGGAGGTAGAATGCCTCTGAGTTCAATCCCCAGTACCGCAAAAAAAAAAAAAAAAAAAAATAAAGTTATCTACTGTTGTTAGTATTATTATTTTCCTCGATGATCTAAAAGGACTCTCAGAGCAGAACTCATCAATTTCAGTTCTAGAGCAACAGAGGGGTAGAGGTGTGGGGAATGCTTATCTGGATTCCCCAGCTCATGTTGGCATTTCCCACTTACAGAGAGTTCAAGTTTGATACTGGAAATATTTACCCCACAAATCTGCTATAATGCTTTTGCAGTTAGAAGTTAAAATATGGTCCATTGTAATTTTAGTTGCACAGTAAAGATTGTTACCGCTGCATATGGAACTCACCACTGGATCCATTCAGTAGCAGCTTCAGGGAGGAAACAGGCCACCTCTCACCTCCTTCACCACTGGAGCACTGCCTGGCTGGATACCCCTCCCCACCTTTGAACACTGAGCTTTGAACTGTTGCCTAACATGCTAACACCTTTTCTTTAAGAAGACTCCTTAATTTGACTATTACCTGCAGGGAAATCTACTTGCCAAAAATTCCAACAGAAACTATGGGCTGAGATCTTGAGGGTAAATTGGTATTGGATTTCTGGGCAATTTGCCCTAAATGCTAATGTATAAAAATGCACCTGGATAAGGACATTTTTCATCTGAATCACAGATTCATGGTCTAATAAAATTTTCCTAACAAGAAGAAAAAATGTTGGCTTCCTTTGTTCAAAACTAAGCATATTGAGCCAGGCACAGTGGCACATGCTTGTAATCTCAGTACCTGGGAGGCTGAGACAGGAGGATTGCAGATTGAAGGCCAGCTTCAGCAACTTATCAAGAGCCCATTTCAAAAAAAAAAATAAAACAGGGCCAGTGGTAGAGATCAGAGATAGAATGCCCCTGGGTTCAATCTCTAGTACCAACCAACCAACCAACCAACCAACCGACCAACAAACTAAGCAACCAACAAACCAACCAACCAACCAACCAGCAAAGAAGCATATTACATAGGTGATACCTAGATAACAACTCAAAGATAGAAACTCAGTGGCCTTCCCCTTCTTATCCCTCACAGCTCGTAGCCTAGTTCCTTGAACATGTAGATATTCCATATAACACTGTACTACAAAGAATACTACAAAGAACCATAGAATACTGGGTTCAAATTTTAGTTCTGCCACTTATTTACTAGTGGTGGGGTTGTTGTGGTCTTTGGTAAGTGTTCAACTTCTCTGAGACCTAGCTTACCCTTCCAAAAGCTGGGGATAGGTAGTAGTATTTACCTTGTAAGGTTCCTGTGAGCTCGGAAGAAAATAGTGCAGGAAAGAACCTGATGTATCCTCTTCCCTTGCTGACTTGCAGTGGAATCTGGGGTTTGCTTTCAATTCCAGGGATCCTACTGGACTCCTCAGAGACTTATTTTACAAATTTAAAACAAAAATAAAAAGCAAAATAGCCATTTCCAGCTGGGCGTGGTGGCACATACCTATAAGCCCAGTAGTTGAGAGGCTGTGACAAGAGGACTGCAGGTTCAAGGCTAGCCTTGGCAGTTTAGCCAGACCCTGTTCCAAAATAAAAAATAAAAAAGAGCTGGGGGTGAAGGCTAGAGATAGACTGCCCCTGGGTTTGATCCCCAGCACCAAAGCAAAACAAAACAAAGCAAAGCACCAAAAAGCATGCATTTGCTCTAGAAAATAACTTCTTCCTAACTTTTTAAAATTTATTTTTTGTGGTACTGGGGATTGAACCCAGGGACATTCTACCTCTTAGCTACACTCTGAGGCCTATTTTATTTTTTATTTGGAAACAAGATCTCACTAAGTTGCTGAGGGCCTCACTAAGTTGCTGGGGCTGGCTTCAAACCTGCGATCCTCCTGTCTCAGCCTCCCAAGTATTAGCTTTACAAGGCATATGCCACCATGCCTGGCTCTAACCTATTTTTTTTTTTTTTAATTCTGAAGATGAATCACACTTATTCCTTTGCTACTCAGCTAAAAAAATAAACAGAAAACTAGTTATGCATTTGGTAAAAATTAACCATTATTCTTAAACCACTTTTAGGAAATTATTCAATCCTCATTATAAATTTTAATGTTTCTTTTTAAGTAACCTTTTACTTCACATCATTTGAAATTTAGAGTTCAAGCTTCTAGGCAGAAAAACCAGGTTATTTACCAAGAAAGATAGTGTGTGTGTGTGTGTGTGTGTGTGTGTGTGTTACTGGGCATTGAGCCCAGAGGTGCTCTACTACTGAGCAACATCTCTACCCCCCAGCTCCCCTTTTAAATGTGAAACCTGGTTTCACTGAGTATCTGAGGCTAGCCTCAAACTTGTGATCCTCTTGTCTCAGTCTCCTGGGATTTGGGATGACAGGCCTGTGTCACTGAATCTGGTTCCGAGAAAGACAGTAAGACTTAAGAGATGGTAGGTTTTTAGGAGAAAAGACCAGAATTCTCCACAGACATTCCAGGGTGAAGATATGAAAAAACACAGAAAACATGTTACCTGTATAATTTTGGTTTAAAAATGTTATTCAATGAAATACTACAACCAAATGAAAAATACATCAGAATAAGGAAATCTAGAAGAAAATCCCAAATATAGAATGGTGAATATAACATTTATAGTAACTGTCCAGATGGCACATGTCTATAATCCTAGTTTCTTGGGAGGCTGAAGTGAGAGGATTGTGTGTTTGAGTCCAGCCTAGGCAAATTACTGAGACCCCATCTTAAAAAAATATATATAGTAATTTATATAGCTGTAAAGCTTAATGCAAGTTTTAGGTACTTTATACCAGAAGTGACAAATTATAATAAACAATTTATAATAAAATCTAATTTTACTTAAATGAAGCCTAAGAGAGAGGAAAGGAATAAAAGTTCTACTGAAGAGCTGATCTTGATTGTTGTGTGGAGATAGGATAGAAACTCTGGATATCTTGACTTTGATATAAAAATTTAGGTATCTCTGTTAGAGTAAAAATAGGCAAATACTAATAAAGAGGAAAGGATGCAAAAATAAATATAATAAATTGAAAACACAAGATAGGTGGCAGGAGTAGTACTAAGTCAGTAGTAAGACTGTGTCAGGGGTTAGAATAAATATGAATGGTTAATTCTCCTGTACCACTCAACAGCACACACACTAAAAAGCAAAAGTCTTTTCATGTGAAAAGTAAAAAAGCCAGACCACTAGATTTATTTTTAAATTTATTTATTTATTTATTTATTTATTTATTTATTTATTTATTTATTTATTTATTTATTTTTGCAGTACGGGGGATGGAACCCAGGGGCATTCTACCTCCGAGCTACACCCCCAGCCCTATTTTTTATTCTTTATTTTGAAACCGAGTCTCACTAAGTTGCGGAGTGCCTCACTAGGTAGCTGAGGCTGGCCGCGAACCCGGATCCTCCGGTCTCAGCCTCCCGAATGCTGGGATTACAAGCGTGTGCCACCACGCCCAGCTTAAATTTATTTTTAACTGATACGTTAAAACATAAAAATTGTACATATTAGTGGGGTACCATGTAGCGATTCAATATATGTGTACATTGCGTAACGTTTAAATTAGGCTAAGTATGTTTATCTCCTCAAACATTTGTCATATCTTTGTAGTAAAATTTTTTTAATCCTATTTTCTAATTTTTTAAAATGTACAGTACCTTATTTTTTTCTGTAGTCACCCTGCTGTGCTATTGATTTTTTTTCCCCCTTTTTGTGATACTGGGAGTTGAACCCAGGGCCTCCCACATGCTAGGCAAGCACTCTTACACTGAGCTACACCCTCATCATCCCCTTTATTTTTATTTTGAAACAGGATCTCATTAAGTTGTTCAGGTTGGCCTCTAATTTGCCATCCTCCTTCCTCAGCCTCCCTGCTGTCTGGGATTATAGGCATGTGCACCACACCCAACACACACCATAACTTGCTCCTATCTAACTGTAACTTGGTACTTAGTATCCACTGATGGGCCTTTTCTCATTTCCCACTTCCTGCACCCTACTATCCCCAGCCTCTGGTAACCATCATTTTACTCTCAACTTTTATTAGAACAATTTTTTTTTAGGTTCCACATATGAATGAGACCATGTGGTATTTATTTTCTGTGCCTGGTTTATTTCACTTAACATAATGATTTCCAGTTCCATCTATGTTGCTGCAAATGACAGGATGTCATTCTTTTTTTGTGGTTGAATAGTGTTCCATTGTATTTATGTTCTATCTTTTCTTTATCCATGCATCAGTTGGTGGACATTTAGGTTGTTTCCATGTCTTGGATATTGTGAATAGTGCTGAGTATGGACATACAGATGTCTCTTCGATATACTAATTTCATCTTCTTTGGCTATAATATCCAGGAGTGGAATGGCTAGATCATATGATAGCTATATTTTAATTTTTTTGAGGAGAATACACTTCTATTTATAAAGGAAATATTTAAAAGCAAGTAATGATTATTTTTAAAAGATATATCAGGTAAATGCATGAAAAGGAAATTAGAAGTAGAATTTTTTTAAAAAGAAGATTGTGAGACAAATGCATTAAGCAGAACTGAGAGGAATATTTTAATATTAATAAACAATTCACTAAGAACATTTTATGCACTGAAAAATGCTTGATTGAATTGAAAACTAGTTGCAACCAATGGCTGACAAAAGGTTAACAGACTTACAAAACAACAGTACTTAAAAATTAACTAGAAAGATATCAGCATGTCCAAAGAAAAAAACAAGAAAAGTGTATTAACAGGGAGCACCTAAAAGAATAAACACAGATGTTCATTCAACATACTGAATGGTCCTGGATTTCTTTATATCCGAAGAAATGTGGATTAAAACCACAGGGATATATTTTTCACATTCCCAACTGGCAACGGCTTCAAAAAAGAGTTTTAATATTTAGTAATGTAAGCATGTGAGGAAATCAGTCCTATCAAATACTCTTGGCAGAAATGTGGGCAGATAAAATATTTATTTTTGGAAAGCAAATTGTCAATGTTTATGAACATATTTATGTGGGCCTATGTCTAGGCATTATCCTACAGAAACATTCATATATGTGCACAAAGACATATTTACGAAGATATATGTATAGCATTGTTTGGAATAAGGTAAAATATAAATAACCTATATGTTTAAGAGAAATTACTTTTTTGCACATTTCTAAAATGCAATAGACTATTAGTACAATGAAATGCAGTTATTAAGAAAAATGAGGTAACCAATGACACGGAATAACTTCCATGATATACTAATGGAAGAAAAGCCAATTTCACCACAGTATATAGGGTGAATTTGTCTGTTTATATACTGCAAAAAAAAAAAAAAAAAAAAGCAGAACTGCCCCCCCCCCCAAGAAACTGGTAACAATGCTTATCTCTAGAGATGAGTTCCAACCATGGAATTAAAAGAGATTGTATTCCCAGTATTTGGGAGGCTGAGACAGGAGGATCACATTGCAGATTCCAGGCCAACCTCAGAAACCTAGTGAGATCCTGTGTAAAAATAAAAAATGAAATAGGTCTAGGGTATAACTTGGGTGTAGAATGTCCCGGGGTTTAAACTCCAGTACCAAAGGGGGAAAAAAAAAAAAAGAAGGAAAGAGACATGTAAGGCAAGTTAGAATGAAGAGAGAAAAGTCTAGGAATAGGAAAATGAATTGTGAACATTTAAGGAAAAGAAAGCAGGTCTGTTATATGTCCATTCATCCATCCATCACTCACAATCATCAGGTGCCTATGATGCTTCATGATGAGAACACAAAGATGAATATCAGGTACGATTTCTTTCAGGAACAGACTAAGACCCTGAGAGGCCCTTAGTATTGAAAAGATCATGGTGTACGCTCTTTAGGTAGTTTAAGATGACAATTATGTAGTTTGATGTGGTAGAGCCCACCTATAATCCCAGTACTTGAGAAGCTGAGACAGAAGGATTGCAGGTTTGAGACCAACTCAGCACCTTAGTGAGGCCCTCTACAACTTAGTGAGACCCTGTTTCAAAATAAAAGACTAAAATACGGCTGGTGGTGCAGCTCAGGGATAGAATGCCCCTGGCTTCTATCCCCAGTACCACATACACACACACATATACACATACATGCGTGCACACACACACACACACACACACACACACACACACACACACACACACACAAGGCTAGGGTGTAGTTCAGAGGTAGAATGTCCCACATTCCTACATTTAATTCCCAGTACCAAAACAACAACAACAAAATACCTCAGCTAGCTCCCCAATTGCCATATATATTTTTTAAAGCTCCTCTTCATTTTTTTTTAAAATGAAAAATAAATTATGCAGCATATAGAAAGATGATGGATACTGTTGAAAAAAAAAAGAGTAAAGAGATCAGGGTAAAAGCAAAGAGAAAACATAGAGGGAAGAGTTGCGGTTTTAAATATGGTAGTCATCACAATGAAACCTATTATTCTGTATAAAAATGCAATAGAAGAAGAAGAAGGAGGCGGAGGAGGAGGAGGAGAAGAAGAAGAAGAACAACAACAACAACAACAGCAGCGGCAGCAGCAGCAACAACCATGGCAGTCACATTCGGCCGCACTGAGCAGTAATCTTTGATCACAGCAGTGAAGGAAGGAGGGAGCTGCCCTGGGGGAAGGTGTGAGGGCAGAGGGAGTGGCTCACATGCTCCTGGCTGGAGTGTGCTCACACTTTAAGGAGCTCTGACAGTGCCATCATGGCTCTCAGGGGTGGGGAAGGAGGCCCAAGGTAAGGAAGGCCTGTGGTGGTTATCCATGGCCGCCCAGCGAATGAAGATGTCTATCATATTCCTGTGGGTGGGTGTCCCAGGGCGGCTTAACCGAGGACTCCATTCGGGTTCTCTCACCAGGCTTCTCCATCCTCTGGAGGCTCAGTGGGGCATCTGCCTCCTCCTGACTCTGGGCCTCACAGGTTCCAGTTCTTTGCCATGTAGGTCATTCCACAGGCAGCTCACAAAACAACAAATCACCTATCAGGATGTGTGAAACTCAAGATGGACATCATTGTCTTTTTGAATCTGATCTCAGAAGTGACATCCCATTACTTCTGCTGTGTTCTGATGGTCAGAAGCAAGTCAGCAGAGGGAGTATTGTGTAGAATCATGACCACCAGGAGGAGGGGTTTGTGGGGTACCCCTCAGAGGCTGCCTACCTCTGGGGGTCCATCACGATGGCCCTGGTGGCCACCATGTGGCTGTGGGTGCTTACATAAGGGGGAGGGCATCCCGCAGACAACAGACTGCCCTCGCTGGCACTCCAACAGACTTTCCTTGGCTTCTGTGTTGATAGGGCTGAAATGAAAGCAGAAAGTCTCCTTAGAAAGCTGGGCGCGATGGTACAGCTTGTAATCCCAGTACTTGGGAAGCTAAGACAGGAGGATCTCAGTTTCGAGAGAGCCTCAGCAGCTTAGTGAGAACCTGTTTCAAAACAAAAAATAAAACAGAGCTGGGAGTATAGGCCAGAGGTAGGAATACCCCTGGGTTTAATCCCCAGTGCCACCAAAAAAAAGAAAGCTGTATGTATGTATGTATGTATATATACTGAGGATTGAACCCAGTGACATTCTACCTCTGAGCTATGCCCCCTATCCTTTTTATTTTTTTGTTTTGAAACAGGGTCTCACTAGGTTGTTGAGTCTTGCTACATTACTGAGACTGTCTTTGAACCTGTAATCCTATCTCAGCCTCCCAAGTGCTGGAATTATAGGCATTTTCCACCAGGCCCAGATAGGAAGTTCTATTGAGTAATAATTTAGTAGAACTCAGGGAAAGGGTCCAGTTTGAGGGTACAAATATGGGAGTCTCTGGAATATAGATACTATCAAAATCAAAAGATAACCCCCAAAGGAGTGAATGATTTCAAATGTCTTTTATTCCTTTTTAAAAAAATATCTAAACCTGGCATCAAGCCCTCAGAAACTGCAGCTATCAGGAAGATCCCGGACTTAAAAAGCAGATACTGGTCACCCAGCACTTGGGGGCAGATGGCAGAGGGTTGTTATGGCCATGGTGGGGTCATGGCTGCTTGTCCACCATGCTTTTTTATTAAAAGGTGAAAGTTCTGTAATCCTAGTCCTTGGGAAGCTGAGACAGGAGGATCACAGCTTTGGGACTAGCCTCAGCACGGCAGAGAGACCCCCGGCAACTTAGGGACATCCTGTTTCAAAATAAAAAATCAGAAGGGCTGAGACTGTAGCTCAGAGGTAAGATACCCCTGGGCTCAATCCCCATTACCCTAAATAAATAACTAAATAAATAGTGAAGGCTTTCAATCTTTTATGTACTCTTTCCAAAGAAGAAGCCATGGGCCCATATTCTCAAGACTATTTATAACTTCCTTTTGCCTTATTTAGGATACAAAAGGACAAATTCCTTTCTAACCTATTTATGGAGGTGCACGTAGCAAAAAAGGAAGCAAACAGGATTTCTAAACAAAGATGGTTTTAACTACAATTTCCTTCAGTCCAGACAGAAAATGATGCAGGGACACTGGCCCGTCTCTCTTAGTCCCACCTGAGTTGTGTGTGGGCCAGCCTGGCCATGTCCAGCACTGGGGTGCCTTGCCCCCATCAGGAGTGGTCTTGATCATCCTCTGTAGCACTAGCTGCTGTGGGTTGGAGCAGGGCAGGAGGGTCTGCCTGGCTTCCCTATTCCTACTCATCCGTGGTGCCACGGGCTAACCTTCCAGCTCAGTTGGTAAACTCAATTCTGTAATGAAATCTAGGCACACCACCTGGCTCTTCTCCAGCTCCATAATCTGTCACATTTCACTTCTTTTTACCTTAAACACTTTTCCCCCAAACCTGGCTACTATTATTTCTTTGGTGTTTAGTTCAGGTACAATGTGCTGCAGGAAGCTTTCCTGGCACGCTTCACAAGTCTTGGCTGTATCTGCCTTTCTGTTGGTATGTGAAGCCCACCTCGGCATTCTGGTTTGTGAAAGTCTGTCTCCTCCCTGAGAGGACGGTTGCTAGGAGACAGGTTTGCACTCAGCCAGCGCAGGTATATGGTAGGCACTCAATAAGTGCTTCTTGAGTCATTTTGGTAATGTCCGGTGAGCAGGGATACCTCTTTTTTTCTGAGAGAGGGTGAAGTGGAAGAGGAGACCTGGAGATGGAGCTGATTGGAGAAGCAGAGACTCCAATGGAGTGATTGAGAGGGTTTAAGGAAGGGGGGGGGGAGATCAAGACATAAAGAGTTTAATAGTTGAAATAATGTTACAAATGTTTACACAATTACCAATTCCAATCTCAAAGACTTATACTGGAGGGGGACCTATAGGGAAAAGGGACCAGTGGGAAATGCTCCAAGAGTAGTGTGCAGGTGTTTTATATCACTGTATATCCCAATATGGCTGGGTGTGGTGGTGCGTGCTTGTAATCTCAGTACTTGGGAGGCTGAGACAGAAGAATCACACATTCGTGGCCAGCCTCAGCTACTTAATGAGGCCTTCTGTGACTTAGTGAGATCCTGTTTCAAAATAAGGAATAAAAAATTAGGCTAGGGGTAGGGTTCATAGGTAGAATGCGTCTGGGTTCAATCCTCAGTTCTGCAAAAAAAATAAATAAATAAAATAAAAATAAATAAACAAATAAGTATATGTCAACATAATGTATAATTGCAATGCATGTGCGCATGCGTGTGCATACACACACACACACACACACACACACACACACACACACACACAGAGCTAACATGTGCTCGGGGCACAGGACTTCAAGGTCCTCCTGTATTGTTTCATGGAAGGTTAGTACCTGGCATATTTGAAGATACCCAACACTTAATGAATGAAGAAAAAGAATGAAGAAAAATGAATAATAATAAGAAAAACTAAAACATAGTGGGGCTTCTTCTTTTTTTGCAATGGAGTCTCTGTTTATTGTCCAGGCTGGCCCCTAATTCCTGGGCTCAAGTGATCCTCCTGTCTCAGAACCCAATCCCCTACTCCACCCTACCCTACCCCGAGTAGCTGGAACTGGAAAGTGTCCAGCTGGGACTTTCTTAGTTGTGTGATTTGTGAACATTTGTTGCTATTTTATAATTCTACCTAACCCATAATCTAATAAAATAGATGTAGAAAGAAAAAAGAAGACTGTCATCTAAATTGAAAACAAAGTGCTCCCTTGAAGGTGTTATCTGATTCTGGAGGATAGAGTTATAGATGCTCCAACATTTGAAAGCCTTTTTGATTGGAGGAGACAACAACACTCAATAAAAATTGAGTTATTATTATTATGAGTGAGAAAACCAATGATAAAATTCAGGAATGATGATCTTTTGCACACTCTGTTGTTTGTTTATATCTGTATATGAATTAAAGTATACAGGGTCTTTTAGTAAAGATAATATGAATGGCTTTGTTTGTGTGTATTACATCAGGTACCTAGGCTCAGTCAACATGTTCATGCATTGAAACCTTTAATCAAGTCATGGAGTCTTATTTAAGCTAAGTCATGATTATCCTTCACAAATGGACTATAAAATGGAATCCCTATTCATGAATTAGTTTATTGTTTTTCCCTGCTGATGTTTGTTAGATATAACATACATGCAAGCCAAGTGATGAGAGATGAAACAGCATGATGTAATCAAGTTGTGTTTCAAAGAGTAAAGCCTTCAGGGTATTGGTAAACATGCAGTTAAACAGAGCCTGGCAATATACTTCTGTGTTTTACGGTTTTGTCAAAATCAAAGGAAACGTATTTACTTTGGAACAAATAATTGTGGGAAATTTCTATAGTGTCCCTGTGGCTTTTCATTGTAGCTAGAATTCCCTTTGGTGTGTGAATGACATCGCATAAATATGCAGTGTTGGACAAAGGAGGAAACATATTCCAGCCTTAATCTGGGGATAGAGGCGTTTTGCCTTTGGCTTCATACTTCAGTTGCCAGGAAGCCGCTTCGGGAAGGTGCATTATTGTTGTATAGTTAACCGAATTAAGTTCTTTACTGAATATATACTCCTGGAAACACAAGAGTGAGAATTTCTGAACTCTGTATTCGGTATATCACTAAAACCAAAGATAGCCCTGGCTAGCTATACATACTTTCTTCCCGTCCTGGTCAAAGTAGAGCTGCAAGCAAGTTACCTTTACAACTTGACTGTCTGACGCATGTTTTCTAGGTATGTGCAAACAGCATCCAGCCCTTTTTTTCTGCTAAGTTGTGAAAATGAATAGTCGTTATAATGATCCCCTTCTACTTAAGATACAACCATACAAGAAGCACTTTAAGGAATAAAATTCATAAACCAAAATTATGAGTTTTAACACTCCAAACTGTACTCCTCTCTCTTTCTTTCAAATTAATTAAACATCAAAGCTGGGTGTGGTGGTACACTCCTGTAATCCCAGTACTTGGGAGGCTGAGACAGGAGGATATCGGGTTTGAGGCTGGCCTCAGCAACTTATTGAGGCCCTCAACAACTTTGAGAAACCTTCTTTCAAAATAGAAAATAAAAATAAAAAGGGCTGGAGGGGTAGCTCAGAGGAAGAATGCCCCTGGGTTCAATCCTCAGGACAAAAAAAGAAAAAAAAAGGAGAAAAATAAAATAATTAAACATCAAAACTTTCTTGTCTAAATAATAGAAAGACCTTCACTCTGCAGATGATTTCAGATATCACCCTACATAGCAGGAGGCGTGACGCAAAAGACAAAACTAGAGGTGTCCT
This sequence comes from Graphiurus murinus, assembly GCA_004027655.1. NCBI lineage: Eukaryota > Metazoa > Chordata > Mammalia > Rodentia > Gliridae > Graphiurus > Graphiurus murinus. The sequence continues at coordinate 16,303 of PVLC010010085.1, forward strand.
TGGTTGTCCAAGACAGGGGCTGCCAAGCAGAGAGGTCGCGCCCCCAGTTTTCTGCAGGCTCAGTTGATTCCTACACTGTGATTGAATGTCATTATACTAATTATAGAGCATTCTGTGTTATGAAATCGGAAAGCATGGGGTTAGTTGATGACACTAATACAGCTATGAGCTATGTGGAGGCAGAAGGAAGGATCCACTTGCAAGGCTTGATGATGCATTACAAGAGGTTGTCAGCAGAAATGTAGGGAAAGCGAGTCACAGGAAAGACTTGGACCGAATCAGCAGCATGTATGAATCCCCCCCCAACACCCACATGCACAGAAACATAAAATAATTAAAGTGGAGTTTTATTCTTCCCTGTTAGAAGGGATTATATCTTGGTCCTTGGTTTTAAGGACTAGAGATTATGAACACGGTATTATATTTTTGTTCTATATGTTTCCCCCCTGTTTATTTCTTACCTTTCCTGCCTCCATGGAAGAATTATTAAATGAATTTATTACTATTCCTGGGAACTATTTGAATAAGTGAGTACTGTACAAACCACAAGAACTGATAAGATTCATTTCATGCAAAATAAAAGTGTTATTTGTTAAAACTGAAGATAGTTATATAAAGCACCACATATGTCATTATGCTCTAAATATTTGGAGTATTGTAAGGAGGAGGAAAAGGAGCCACATGATCTGTAATTTACATCCTGGGGTTTCTTCCTCTTCCAGAAAAACAATTAAGAACATTTTTTTCCTTTTAAAATCAACAACACACCACCGTGAGAATTGGGTGGTATTTAATTCTTGTGAGAATTTTACTAAAAAGGCCTGACTGCTCCACTTCAACCTTGATTTCCAGTGATTCTTTCAGTGTACTTTCCTTGGTGATTTGCACTTAAGCACAGGCATAAAATATGCATGTCAAGCCAGGCATGGTGGTGCATGCTTGTAATCCCAGTACTTAAGAGACTGACACAGGGGGATTCCAGGTTTGAGACCATCCTCAACAACTTAGGGAGACCCTGTTTCAAAAAAAAATAGAGAAAGAGGGTTGGGTGTAGCTTGGAGGTAGAATGCCCCTGGGTTCAATCTCCAGTACCATAAAAAAAAAAAAAAATCAAATCAAGAGAACGTGAGCAAGTACAGGTCTCCTTCTAGAAGTTGACAGTGAAGGCAAGAAGACAGAGCAGATGACAGGTTGAGGGGTGGTGTGGCCAAAAGAATCTTCTTCTGGGACAGGAGAGAGAGTCTGAGCTGCTGACAGGCCAAAAGGGAAGACCAAGCCTACTAGGAGAAAGGGAAGAGGCACTCGGACTGGCCACTGCCATGCTGCTCATGGGGGATGGAATGAGCAGATTAAGACCACAGGGAAGTGGGAAGTGTTTATTTAGCCTTGGAGGGCAGGAGAACATTCTCTGTACTGGGAAGGAAAGAGGAGAAATAGATGAAAATATAAAGATAGTTTGAGGAGGAATGGGGGAAGTTTGAAAGGCTATCCAATGACCTCAGGAGAGGTGAAGTGGTGGGAGCATTTGAAGAAAGAGAATGATGTAGAATTGGCTTTGTAGGGAATAATTGAGGATTAGCCAAAAAAATAGAGAGAGAGAAAGAACTGTTGTATAGGGAGACAGGTCCATTGAGATGGGTTGTGTAAGTTCCAATTCAATTTTTTTTGCTTGTTTGTTTACTTACTTAATTATTTATTTATTTAATTAGTCCATTGCATTTATACATCATAGTGAGGTTCTATGTGATAAAAACACACATACACACAGTTTTTTGTATATTTTTTTAAAAAAATTTAGTGTCTGTAGTAATGGTTAGAACCTTGCAAGGAAAAACTTGAATATGGATGGAGACCTGAGTTAGGAATTATTAAGATGGGGAAAGTTGGATACCATGGGCTAGAATCAGTGGCACTGGATAGAGAATGTAGAGGTCTAAAAAGGACAAATTATTCAGAGAATGGGGAACATTTTAGAAATTGAGGGAAAATAATGGCAGAGAGCAAGTTTAGCAGGGACTGTAGGCTATCATCAGAGAGTGGAATGTATGAGCTTTAGGTTTTGCAGGTGAGCTCTTCTCAATTATAATATAATATAATATAATATAAATAATATAATATAATATAACATAACATAACATAATATAAATTGGGAAAGTTGAGATGGTCCAGGGCATGTGAGGTGTGGGGCTTAGAAAGGTTGACAAATGAATATCGAGGTCCCCATCGGGATCCTAGTACTTGTCTCTTACTGAGTCCCTGTCCTTTCACTAGACTGCTAATTCCCCTAGAGCTTGAATAAGATCTTATTCACTCTTACAATACCAGTGCCTGGTGCAGGGTTTCATTCACCTATCAATGTAGCATAACTGTTAAAGACATGAATATGAGCAAAGTTTGAATCACCTATACATTATGAAAAATCTAGGACACATGGAAACAACAATAAGGAGAAGGAGGTATACATGATACCTTGGGGGATGATGGAAGAACTAACAGACTTGCGGCTGGAGTATGCCCCCCTTCTAAGGAGAGGGATTATAAAACGAGTGGTCACAATTAGAAAGGATCATAAGGGAAACGTGATTTTCAGGAATAAGGATGCAGGGGTGCATGTTCACACCAGGACAGAAGTTCCCAGGCATGATGGACAAGCCTGATGGGGCAGTGCAGGGACTCACGTGGTGGGGAGGGGAGGAGTAGGGCCAAATGAGAGCATGGGAAGTGGTGACAGAGGCTGACAATCATCACCGGTCAATATTTCAGTGAAAGGAAGAAGGTTGGGAGGCTGGCTGAAGATGCAATGGCAATATTGACTTAGGTTATTGAAGTAATAATAGCTAACTTTTTTTTTTTTTTTGCAGTACTGGGGATTGAACTCAGGGGCATTCTACCTCCGAGCTATACCCCCAGCCCTATTTTTTATTCTTTATTTTGAAACAGGGTCTCACTAAGTTTCGGAATACCTCAGTAGGTAGTTGAGGCTGGCCTCGAACCCGGATCCTCCAGTCTTAGCCTCCCAAATACTGGGATTACAAGCATGTGCCACCACACCCGGCTAATAGCTAACTTTTATTAAGATCTTACTATGCAGCCAGACATGGTAGACTGTACCCGTAACCCCACTACTTGGGAGGCTGAGGCAGGAGGATTGCAAGTTTGAAGGCAAATTAGTGAGACCTGTCTCAATATAAAACAAAAAGGGCTGGGTATGTAGTAGCTCCATGGCAGAGTTCTTGCTGGCATGTGTGAGGCCCTAGGTTTAATCCTCTGCCAGACACTGTACTGAGGAGCTCCCATGAGTTATCTCTCTTCGAGTCCCACAGTAGTAGTATGAGGTAGATAATATTTCTGTTTTCAAGGAGACAAAGCATTCTCTAGCACTGGCCAGCAGCAGGCCTGAGATTAGAACTTTCAGGGCCTGTCCTCTTACTCATTACACGGTCCACCTCCAGAACAAACCGCCACAAACCCTGCTTTGCCATGGACACTTCCCAGGACTCATGCAGGCGCAAATGTTCAAGAACTGAGGACATTTCAGGCCCTGAGTTCTTTGAGGTTGTTACCAGGAGAAAGACATTAAATTTTGTTTACCCTGGGCTAGGCGGCCTTCAAAACTCCACAGTGAAACAGCTTCAGAAGGCACCTCAAAGACTGAGCTGACTGCAGCACCATTGATGATTGATTTAGATATTTTTCTTTTGTGAGAAAAACCTAGATGATTATGGAAAATATTTAGCTTTGACAGGAGGAAAAAAAAAAAAGCCGTGTTTAGTAATAGGTTGTGGCCGGGTGTGGTGGCACATGCCTTTAATTCCAGTACTTGGGAGGCTGAGACAAGAGGATCGTAGGTTCAAGCCCAGCCCCAGAAACTTGGTGAGGCCCTCCACAACTTAGTGAGACCCTGTTTCAAAATAAAAAAATAAAATAGGGTTGGGGTGTAGCTCAGAGGTACAAAGCCCCTGGGTTCAATCCCCAGTACCACACACACAAAGAAAAAGATTGTAAAGGACCACCATATTGATTAACTTCCATAAGGAGGCTGCTTCCATAAGGAGACTGTGAGTGTGTGTGTGTGTGTGTGTGTGTGTGTGTGTGTGTGTGTGTACTGAAGAATGGAACAAATAATAGCTGTGTTTGAGGCTCATTTGTTTTTCCATGGTGGCCAAACCTTAGGAAGAACAGACTGTATACTTCTTAAATTGTTAGTCATGCCCTATGTATGTGTTAGAATGGGTTTATTTTACCCAGGGAGAGGGCTGAACAGGATCAGTATCTATGTGCATGAGAGAGACAGACTCATCCCTTGTCTGGGGATGGAGTGAAGCAGAGTGAACCAGGGAGGTGGGAAAAGGGACTCCAAACAGCACCAGGAGCTTGAAAGGCCATAATCTAGGGGCAAAGAGGAAGTTAAAATTGTTAGAATTGGGCAAATATTGTCAGGACACAGAACAAATGCATATGAACTTGGATACACTCTTTCCAATCCCAGTTACTGTGACCACAGTGATCCTCACCCCTGGGTGTGCTGAAGGTGCCAGTCACCTTCCGATACCTGAGGCAGGTAGGGGAATATGGCTTGAAACATAATTCATAGCAAATGGTAGGAGACTTTGTAAGACACTTTTAGTAGTAGTTTGTGTTTTGAGGCCATGCTGAGGAGTTTGTAGCACCAGCTCTTCTGGCTTTCTCTGAGTGTGGTAGTCAGCTTTTCATCACTGTGACCAAAATTCCTGACAGGAACAACTTAGAGAGGAAAGATTTATTTTGGTTCATGATTTTAGAGGTTTCAGCCCATGACTGGCTGGCTCCAAAGCAGAAATATGATGGTAGAACGGTGTGGCAGAAGAAACTACTCAGCTCATGACAGCCAGGAGGAAGAGAAAGAGGGAAAGAGAGAGGGGAAAGGGTTGGAGAGAAGATAAACCCTTGCAGGGGCCACCCCCAGTGATCTTTTTTGACCAACTAGGTCCCACCTCCTAGTAGTCCATTCACATGTCAATGATAAGAAACCTTGTGATCCAATCACTGCTGAAAAGCTCCACCTCTGAACCTTGCTGCACTGGGGACCATGCTTTCAACACATGAGCTTTGGGGACCATTCCAGAGCCAAACCACAATACTGAGTTTCAGTATATTCATGTGTTAATCAAGGAATCAGTTATAGTTTGGTCTGTTGCAATTTATAAATTTTGCTCATCTTGAAGATATTTATTTTACAATTATTTGATTCAATGCCAGGTCCTACATATGAAAATCTAGATCTAGGCCCTACCACTTAGCAGGTGAATTTGACTTCAGGGAACCTCCTTAAGTCTCACTTCATTGTAGAATAAGAATATAATCAAGTCTACCTCATAATACTGTTGTGATTAAATGAGCTTCCATAGGCGGAGTGCATAACTTTATGTTGATGTAATTCTGGTTGCATCTGAGTTAGTAGCTACAAACCCTGTCAATAACATATGCTCAATTTTCCATATATATCTATAATTCGGGAAAAATTTATATTTTCCTTGCTAAAGGAAATTTGGTTAAGATCAAATGAATTTAAAAAATAACTATATTGGAATCCCTTTTACCATTAAAGTAGTAACAGAAGTAGCTCACAGAAGGGAAAAATGTATAGTTTTGTTTGAGAATCTGAGAAGACATAGTCAGACAGGATGCTGCATGCTTGCAATCCTAATACTTGGGAGGCAAGAAAGGAGGATTGCAGGTTTGATGCTGCCCTCAGCAACTTAGTGAGACCCCACTTCAAAATAATAAATAAAAAAGGGCTGGGGGCATATCTCAGAGGTAGAAGGCCCCTGGGTTTAACCCTAGTTTCAAAAAAAAAAAAAAAAAAAAAAGAGAAAAAGATATAAGGCTAGAGATGTTGAAATAGTTTCTGAAACCACTGCAAAACTTCTAGACCAAAATACTTTGCAATAACCACTTGGAAAAATATTTGTCTGCACAACTAAAGCTAAACACATATGGGCTCTGTATCTAGTAATTTTATTCCTGGGTATAACCAATAAAAACGAGTGCCTGCGTCCACCAGAAGACATACACAGGAATATCCCAGCTCCTTTGCTCAAAATAACCCCAAATGATAATCCAAATGTCCATCAACAGTAGAATGAGTGAGTAGTTTTTGGTGTTTGCATATTATAGGAAACTCCAAGGGTGGGGGAGGCAATGAACTAAACACAATGTCATGTGTGAATCTCACATATAAAGCGTTGAGTGAAAAAAGTCAGATGTAAGCCAGTAGATGTGGTGTGTGATGGCCTTATGCTTTTGTGACTACCCTCATCAGGAGGCAGTCTGTTGACTCCCCTCTTAACAATGGGTTGCTGTTGGAGTTGCTTTGACCAGCTGCGTGCGTGGGAAGTGACACTGTGACACTGAGTCTCTTAGCTCTTGCCTCCTTGGGCCACAGAGGCCATGTGATAAAGCCTAGGCTTTTGGGCTGCAGATACTGAGCCCACTGATGGCAGCAAAAGCCACCAGGCCCTTATTCTGGCCCGTTAGATCAGATAGCACCAAACTGAGTTGCCCAATGACTGCAGCAACATGCCTGACCCAACGTGAAGCAAACCAAACCGCTCCATGGTTTCCCAGCCAAATTACTGACCCAGACAAGTGTGAGAGGAAAGAAAAGTTGTTTGAAGCAAATAAATTTTGGGGTGGTTTGCTACATAGCAAAGATAATTGCTGGGCTATATCATGTTACTTATATAAAGATAAAAAACAGGTTCATCTTTACTGTTAGAAGAAGAATAGTAGTTATCTTTTACTGGCAGGGGTATAAAGAAACTTTCTGGAAATGTTTTTTATTTATTGGGCTGGTTCATGACCACACACGTCTACTCACTTGGTAAAAAGTCATCAATCTGTACCATGGAGATTGGTGCACTGTTTGTAACTTGCACACAGTGCATGATCTGGATGTGTGGATGAGTTGGCCAGGAGGCATGCAGGACTTCCAAGATCGGCAAACAACAAGGACTGACAGTCAGACTGCTGAAGTGGAGGCCATTCACTTAAACTATACCTACTGCCACCTCCTTTGGACCAAGCACTCCTCTGGGGATAAATAGTTGAATAAAACACAAACCTGTAAATGACATATACTAAGCCAGACCAGTTTAGAGACCAAGGGCAGAACCAGATGATATTACTTTACTATGACAGATGGGCAACTGAAGACATAAAATGTAATTAAAGACTGGGTTATAATCTAAAGAGGAATAAGATATGGCTCCCATTCTTAGATAATCTAGAATTTTAGTTGGAAAGACAGCGGTATTAACTATAGAAATAAGTCTGGTGTCTATAATGGTCAGGTTTCCATCACTATAGCAAAATACCTGAGATAACTTACAAGGAGAAAAGGCCTTTTTTTGGCCCACAGTTTTGGAGGGTGCAGTTCACCATCTGTTGGCCCTGTTGCTTTGGGGCTGTGGTGAGGTAGCACATTGTGGCTAGAGAGAATGGGACAGCAAAGCTACTCATTTCAGGAAACAAAAGGAGAATTAGGGAAGGGTCAGGGTCCCACAATCTCTTTGGAGAGCACAGCTCCAATGACCCAAGGACCTCCCTCATGTCCCCTCATCCTTACAGTTCATAACACCTCCCAATAATACCACCCTGGGGATCAAACCTTGAACATATAGACCTTCCGGAGACATTCAATATCTAAACTACTGCAGCTTCTGTGTCATCTAGTAACAATATAGTCTGTTGTCAAAGCATATATACATCAATATAAATAAAAGTAGTATACTAGAAACAAGGCAGCTGGCCAGGAACATGGTGTGTGCCTGGAGTCCCAACTCCTTCAGATGCTGAGGCAGGAAGATTACTTGAGGCCAGGAATCTGAGGCCAGGCTGGGAAACATAATGAGAACTTATTTTAAAAAAATAGAAGAAAGAGAAAGGAAAGAATGATAGAGAGAAAGGAAAAGAGGAAGGGAAACAGAAAGAAAGAAGTGAAAAGGAAAGAAAGAAACCAGATGAGCGAGAAGTTGTGGCTCCTGGCTTAATGAATGTCCCATTGAATTGCATTAATATTGCAACTGAGTCCTTGGTTCACTTAACTTCATAAATATGTACCACATTCATCTCTCTTGACCACCGGCTGCTTTCCCATAGTTCAGAGGAAGCAGGTAGATTCCTATATCCTGCCTCTTGCTTTTAACGTATACTGGGCAACAGGCCAAGAAGCACTACCCAGGTGGAGAGGGAGACAGAGCAGAAAGTTTATGCTGAAGGTCGAGGAAAGGTGATGGCTGGGGTCCACTCAGCCATGAGGAACTAGGGGGCCTGAACTCCAGAGGAGGCCAAGGGGTGGGCAAGAAGCCAAGGTGGCTCAAGGGACAGAGTCAGAGGAGAGGGGCTGGGGGGCTGGGTGACAGATTCTCATGCAAAGTTCTCCTCCAGTCTCCCTGTCTCAGGACATGGGAAGTACAGATGGCTCAGAGTGAGACCCGCTGACTGCAGTGAGCCAACGAGGGGCTTCCTTATGGGCCTCGCTCAATAGCTTTTCATGCTGACAGAGGGATCTGCCTCATCCAAACAAAGGATTATCCTCCACAATACTTCTATAAACAGGAGTCTAATTAATGAATCCAGAAGTAGCTATTTCCTGTTTATGGGCATTGAACAATGTTTGCTCATAAATTTTATTTTAAGCCTAAATCCAGTCACACAGATGGATATAAAATATATACGCATATGTGTTTACAGGAACACCCCACACACATGCACATGCACACATGCACAAACCCAAGCATTTGGGTCTGAAAATGCAGAGCAATGCACACAAATGCCTTGATTCTTAATTTATGGAAATATTAGATTCCATATCAGGGACACCGAATTCACTTGGTCCATATATGTATTGTGAAGCTCTGGATCAGATTGAGAAATTTGTAGAAACTTAGAATTTATAATTTATATTTTCAAATCTGACATTAAATCCTCTGAATCAGAGTTCCTCATTGGATCACAACGAAGAACCAAGGACTGGGGTTATCCTTCTACCATATACAAATTTAAAGAGGATAAAAATAGCCAGCATCGTGGCACACACCTGTAATCTAAGTATTTGGGAGACTGAGACAGAAAGATTGCAGGTTCGAGGTCAGCCTCAGCAACTTAGTGAAGACTCTGTTTAAAAAAAAAATGTATGTGTGTGTGTGTGTGTGTGTGTGTGTGTGTGTGTGTGTGTAGGGGTTATGACTTCAAGGTAGATTGCCTCTGGGTTCAATTCCAGTACCCCCACCCAAAAGGATAAAAATATGTGAAACAATAGTGTTATATTATTTTAAAATAGACAGCAGAAGACAATGACCTATGGGAGAAGGGTGTAAATGAATTGAGCCCCCACTGCTTGGCGAAGTTTCCTGGCTGCTGTGCAATCCTCCCTGAGCTGAGAACAAAGAATTTGTAGCTCGAGGAAGCAAAGGTAGCTAAAATTTACAGGGCTGAGTGCCAGGAAGGTGAGAGCCAACGACAGAAAATGCTTTGGTGATCTGCAGGGGTGCCCTTGGGTCTTTACCTAAGTATTGATCTGTGCAGTTCCATGAGGAAAGTTCTGAAGTCAGGGAAAGAATCTGTGGGAAGAAACAAGTACAACAATCTGAAGCTCACACAAAGCCAGGAACAGTTCATCTCCCTCCATCCAGAATGGAAGGACCTCTGGACACCCAGCACATTGAGTAGAGTTCTCAGAAAGGGGTCAAGCCCTGTGCTAAATGCTGTTCTAGAACTATCTAACAAAGAGGAAGCGCAGTTCCTGAAGGATCAACCTGTTTCTACATAGCTTCACTTTCCTAGAACAATGTTCAAGCATATTTAAAGAAGCACAAGAACAAAGGAAACCCATCATGGCACAACCAAAAATTCACAATGTTCGGCGTGTAATAAAAAATGACTAGGCATGTAGAAGCTGAAAAATTCATAATATAATGAGAAAAATAAATCAATAGAAACAGACCTAGAAATGACACAGATCATAAAATGGGTAGATGAGGATATTGAAAGAGCTCTTTAGTATCAGTATACTTTAATATGTTCAAGAAGATGGAGGAGGAAAGCACGAGCTTGATACAGAGAGACACCGAAAATATTTGGAAAAACAAAATCAAACTTCTAGAGGTGGAAAATAAATGCTTCAGTTGAAAAATGAACCCTGTAGCATCAATGATAGATTAAGCACTGTGGGGAAAAAGATTAGTGATTTTATTTTGTTTTGTTTTTGGTACTGCCTGGGATTAAACCCAGGGGCCTTCTACCTCCAAACTATACCCTAAGCCCTATTTTTTTTTTACGTTTGAAACAGGGTCTCCCTAGGTTGAGTCTTGCTACATTGCTGAGGCTGCCCTCAAACTTGAGATCCTCTGGTCTCAATCTCCCAAATACTGGGATTACAGGTGTGTCCTACCACGATGCCTGGCTAAGATTAGCGAATTTGAAGGCATAGCGGTAGCTGCTATGCAAAATGAAACACAGAAATAAAAGAAGATTGCAAAATGAGAGAGAGAGAGAGAGAGAGAGAGAGAGAGAGAGAGAGAGAGAGAGAGAGAGAGAGAGAGAGAGTCAGAGTCTCTCCTTTCATAGGTCCTTTTGGCATTTTTACTGCTCAATGCCTTTCCACATCTTTTTCCTTTTCCCTGTGAGGCCTCTTCCATAACACTTGTTAAAACCAAATCACTTAAAAAATTAGGATGAAATGCTCATCTAAAAGCAGGTAAACTAGATTTAACCACTTCTTGCTTGCACTGAGATAACCCATTGCTTGCCCGTCTGTTCTAGCACTGATGCTAGAACATCAGTTGGTCTATATACTGCTAGAAAGCAGAGACTGTCTTACACACCTTTGTAACTCTGATAGTGCTTAACATACTGCCTTGCACAGGAAAGCAAAATCAAGTATAGTTCAAAAGCTCCCATACCGTTTATCCTCTGGTTACCAGGTGCTTAGACTTGTTTAGTCTGTCTCGATGTACATCTGAGGATGAAATACCCTGTATATTAACTGCTTACCTTAGCAGATCTTCTTTTAAGTGGGTGAACTCTGTCAATAAACATAAGACTCTGAATAATTTATTAATGAAAATGAGAGCAGATGGCTCATTGATAAAGCTCTCAGAGGCCACGCTTTGTGGCACATGCCTGTAATCCCAGTACTTGGGAGGCTGAGACAGGAGGATTGCAGGTGCAAAGCCAGCTTCAGCAACTTAGTGAGGATCTCAGAAATTTAGCAGCACTCTGTTTCCAAATAAAAAAGAAAATAGGGTTGAGAATATAGCTTGGAGGTAGGATACCACTGGGTTCAATACCTAGTAAAACATACACACACACACACACACACACACGCGCGCACACACACACACACACACACACACACACACACACACACACAGGAATAAATAAATAAAAGCTCTCAGTACTTCAAATTGACTATCTCCATTCATTCTCATAGAGAAGAAAGCATGCTCCTCATTTTCTAGATAGGTTGACGAAAGATGGCAGAGTAGGTGACACAGATAGTAGGCATCTGAAGTGAGTTCACCCCAAGTCCAGGGCTCCCCATCCACTCCCTTCCACACTCTTGATTTCATGGTACTGTATTTGGGGTAACAAGGGATTATTTCAGAATCCCAATAATCCCTTATTGGGATTATTTCAGGATCATTTTTCTTTAAATTCAAAGCTCCCCTTTGAAGACAAGCGTTTTCGATGCATTCTCTTCACTCTTAGAAGGACATCATGATTTTCACTTGTGGATCTGTGTATGCTCTGCTTCTCTAATATCTTACTTCTAGGTCCCTTGGGCCCCTTATCCTTCCACAGTGATGGATATTATTTTACCAGTACACAAGGCTCTACAGAGAAAGGACTTTCTGAATCATAGTCTTCCAAGATTTATTTTCTAAGAACAAGGCACCTAGCTTAACTTCTTTCAGCTGTCATGGTATTCAGAAAAACTCTTTGTTCACTTTATTCATTTTTTTTTTCCGTACTGGGGATTGAACCCAGGGGCTTTCTACCTCTGAGCTACACCCCCAGCACTATTTTTTATTCTTTATTTTGAAACAAGGTCTCACTAAGTTGTGGAGGGCCTCACTAGGTAGCTGAGGCTGGCCGAGAACCTGTATCCTCCAGTCTCAGCCTCCCAAGTACTGGGATTACACCACACCTAGCTGGGCTTAAATTTTCACAAGTTAAAATTACTGAGGTCCATAATTACAATGTTTGGTATATTTAATATGAAATGATACATTTCGTTAGCTGCAAAAACTTATGTGCTCTCACTGGGATGTAAAATGTAACCCAGGACAGCATGCTATGAAAATAGAGAACACTCTTCTAGGACACATTCATTTGGGTGCCAATGACCAAAACTCTGAAGTCCAACGGCGGAGCAGCCTTTTGTCACTGCACAGATATGCAGATAATGTCACCCTTCAGGAGTCTGCCTTTCCTTGTCTCTTGGCTCCGCATCTGCCTGCACTGGCCTCTGTCTTGGACTGGCTCTCTCTCTAAGCTGACTTGACTGTGTCAACACCAGCCTGCCATTAGCACTCTAGCAGAGTGTGCGTCTCTCATAACAATTACAGAGAAAGTCTAGGCAGTGTGTATTTTATTGGTCTTGAATAAGTCATATGCCCAGCGCTATCAGTTGCTGTGGATAGCCCTCCTGACCACATCGGGGTCACATGCCCCCTCTGGAGAGAGTTCCAACATATCTTCAGGGACTGTGAGAAAGGGAGAGGTAGTTCCCCAGGGAAAAATCAGGATGCTATAGTGGTAGAAAAGGAACTGGGTCCTGGACTGGGAAAAACAGCAGAGGAATATTGTAACATTGTGTGTGTGTGTTTGTGTAGTGTGGTATGTGTTGTGTGTGTGTTGTGTGTGTATTGTGGTAGCAGGGATTGAATTCAGGGACATTCTACCTCTGACCCATACCCTACAGCTCTAGCTTATTTTTTATTTAGAAACAAGGTTTCACTAGGTTGCTGCATTCTGGCCTTGAACTTGGGATCCTCCTGTCTCAGCCTCCCAAGTACTGGGATTACAGGCTGGGATTACACCAAAAACTTCTTAATTATTAACTCTCACAATTCAAGATGTACTAACAGAGGAAATGTTTATTTAAAAATTAGCATCATAAATGAAATTACAAATATGTTCTTTAGTTAACAGAAGAAACTTTAAACATAATATCAATTCATGTATTTCAATAATCAAGACATGAATTAATTTATTCATTCTGGTATGTCCTTTCAAGTGTCTTCTATATGTCAGACATTGTGTTAAATGTTACCAGTACCAGCCTTTATGATAAAGCTCCAGATTCTCTAGCTCACATGACCTCCCACACAGCAAGGCTGTATAGGCAAGAGCTCTATTTTAAAATGTGTATAATGCTTAGTTATGCCTTGTAGTGCAAAGCAATACAATTTAATTTCTTTAAAAAGTATTTTATAACTTAGCATTTATTTGTTGATTCATCCTACCTAGCTTTGCTCTTACTAAGCCAAATTACTAATACGACCAAATGATACATTTCTCTAGCTGCTCATGTCTGATGCATTCAAGATAACCATAGAAAAAGGCAGCAATTCTATGTTGTTTATGCTTCTTTCATTATGATGAAATATGGTAGACATGTGATCATATCTTCCAGGGTTGCTGATCTTTTAATGATCAACTTCTAGTTGTGATCAGTACTTCTATTTCTGAGTCAGTTGCGCCAATACAAAGGCAGCCTTTCTTGTTTCAATTATATTTAATATTCACATTATTTATTAAAGGAGGATTATGTAACATTCAAATGAAGGCTACAACCCATAAAATACCTGTCACAGATGGAAAACACATACGTGGGTCAGCATAATGCATTCATTTATGGGCTGTGGACCGGCTCCCCTCAGTGAATGTTATGAATCCACATGGTGTCCCTGGGCGTCCGGGTTGGCCGCGGCATCTGCATCTGGAGAAGCCAATGTGGCCCAGGAGCTCTCCTCTGGCTACACATCTGAATAGTTTCAAGAGTACAAGTTTCCCCATCAAAGGTTTGGAATAAATTACTCTAAAAAATTGGCTCCAGAAAGAATTATTTTGGAGAGGACAAGGTGAAGCTCTCATGAGGTGTGATAAATGAATCCCTCTGTGCAGGGGTGTCTGCGGGAGAGTTGGTGGGGTGGTTAAAGGCTGTGGGGGAAGTGGAGAGAGCCTAACCCCACACACACTTCGAGAGAAGTGCCAAATCTACCCACTGGACAAGGTTTTTGAAAATTCCAGGCAAGGTGGCACACACCAGTGATTCCAGTACTTGCGAGTTTGAGACAGGAGGATTGTAGGTTCAAGGCCAGCCTCAGCAACTTAGCAAGACTCTCAGCCATTTAGCAAGACCCTCAGCCATTTAGCAAGACCCTCAGCAATCTAGTGAGATCAAAGTAAAAGATAAAAATAAATAAAAAGGGCTGGGGGTGTAACTCAGGGGTAGAATGCCCCTAGGTTAAATCCCTAGTACCAAAAAAAAAAAAAAAAAAAAAAAAAAAAAGCTGAATAACTTATTATAAATGTATACCTTATGAGATAATTATCTTTTTCCTGATAATTTATTTTCAAAAAATTGAAAATTTCAAAGAATTGCTTTTCCCTCCAGTGGAGTGCTGGATCTAGCTCATATCAGCTTACCAGAGCTGATTGTTAAGTTTTCAGAAATTTTGTGAGCCAGTTGTTAATCTCAGCCACTACTAAAAATTAAATCATCTAAACTTCAAGGGTTATATTAAAAAACAAAGATAAGAAATGCCCGAAACACATCACTTCCTAATGATTTCACTATATTTTATTATGACCTGTGTTCTTTATTTTTTGAAGTACTGGGGATAGAACCCAGGGGCATTCTACCTCTGAGAAACACTCCCAGCCCTTTTTTTAATTCTTTATCTTGAAGCAGGGTCTCACTAAGTTTCAGAGGGCCTCACAAAGTAGCTGAGGCTGGCTACAAACCTGGATCCTCCGGTCTCAACCTCCCAAGTACTGGGATTATAAGCTTGCCCCACCATGCCCAACTTAAGACCTGTGTTCTTGAGGATACTCATTCATTTCTTTATTTGGTATTAGGGATTGAACCCCCAGCCCTCTTAATTTTTTTTTTTTTAATTTCAAAACAGGATCTCACTAAGTTGCTGAAGTTCTTGCTAAGTTGCTGAGACTGGCCTTGAACTTGCAATCCTCCTGTCGCAGTTTCCCAAATACTGGATTACAAGTTCTTGAGGTTATAAGTGTTGAACCTGATCTTGTATGATGGTGTGCTACTTTGTACCTCTTCACGACTCCATGTTCAATGACATCACATTTTAGTTTGAGATCAGCTTGATGTGAATGTTTATATCACAGAAATTGGCTGCAAATCTTGGTATTGACTTCTTGTTTTGTTAACTGTCTAGACTTTAGAAAGTGATAGAGAAAATGTTAATAATGCAAATTAAATTTAAACATGGGTTGTGCCTATAGTTAGTACATTTTGAATAGTCCCAGAAATAAGGAAATAGTATTTTAGTATTTGGAAATTATTATCTGATTCAGTAAAGAAGTTACTCATATCATCAATGAACAAGTGTTATACTGACATCCCTTATTGTTGTTTATTATTCCTTGACATTGGAGATTATACTCATTTATTAATTGCCATCATAGGTTGGCTTAAGGACACAAAAGTTAGATAAGAATCAAGGAAAGCATTCTGTAAGTAATCAATTTACTATATTGAATTTATAACACAGTTTCACATAGTTAATTATATTTAGATTTATTTTTATAATATATGTATTACACATATTC
The DNA here is from genome assembly GCA_004027655.1 of Graphiurus murinus. Taxonomy (NCBI): domain Eukaryota; kingdom Metazoa; phylum Chordata; class Mammalia; order Rodentia; family Gliridae; genus Graphiurus; species Graphiurus murinus. The sequence continues at coordinate 32,152 of PVLC010010085.1, forward strand.
TTTATATCAGTAAAATTTATACAAGAGTGATTCTCATATTTAGGCCAACCTTGTTTTCTAGAAAGCTGATTGTTATATTTTTACTGGTTTAATATGATTTCCTACTCCTGCTTGCATTTGCCTTTGTCGTCCCAGAGCCAAAGTCCCTCTTGTGTAAAATGTAGGAGGACCTGTGACACAAGTGAGGGAGAAAGAACCTTGGTCTGCTTGAGATGGCTCTTGGGACCCTCCACAAAAATGAACTACCACTTTGCCAAAAGTAAGAGGAAATAGGTATTCTTTCTATTCATCACTCCCCAGGCCCTGAATGTCGACTTGCTCCACCAAAAATCAAACAACCCCCCCCCCAAAAAAGCGAGAAACAAAATTTAAAAAACACATGAAGAAATTTCCAGTTATCTACCCCGACTTCTTTCCAGTGACTTTTTTTTTTCTTTTCTCTAGCACTTTGAACTCACAGAGCCATGTTCTATGTCCTCTATGTCCAAATATATGCTTCAGACCACCTGTGGGACAGCCTTTCCTTTCATACAACCCCACCCTCAACTTAATGGTTTGGGATCTGTTTGCACCATGAACTCTGGCCCCCCACCTGCACCCATCCCCTTGGGAGGGCAATCTGGTAGCCTAATAGTGGCTGGTGAAAGGCAGGGGCTCTTTGAACTCTTTGATTGGTGGCTTTGCCAGGGATAGTGACTCCAGGGACTGTGGTCAAAGAAAGCTGTTACACAGTGTTGGCCACAAGACAGCTACAATTGTAGCTTGTGACACTTTTGGGGTGTCCTTGGGATAGTATCAGTATTTTCGTCTATGTATCAGGCTGGAATATGGTGCTTGGAGGAATTTAAACTTCATATTTTATATTTCCAGGGCATGATCAGGCATTCACCCACTTTATAGTGGGCTAAGTCTCATGGCAACATCCTCCTCCAACACCTGCGCAGAGAAAGGCTGCCTAGGCCCCTAGAGAAGACTTGGGGTCTGGGTACCTAGTTCTACTCTCATTTCTGTTACTAGTGAACCCTTTGGCCTTGGGCAGATTATTTTACTTCTCTGGGACTTTGGAAACTGATGTACCGTTTCCAGTAGTAAATGTTCTTTCGAACTCTCTCATTCTATGGCTCATTGTTTCTTCTTACGGTTAGAGTAAATGAAGCACACATCTTTGGTCAAAAAGTCAAGGTCAGAGTCTAGCATATTGGTCATATCAATTCTTTGAATCCAAGGCCTCAAATCCTTTATGGCAGTAGGCATAAATTATAAATAATTCCAGGTTACTACTCCCAGATTTCTTAGAAGGATCAGAGCACTGACATTCTTTGGCAGATGAAAAAAGAAATTCAATTATCTGGAATGCAAAGGAAAAAAAAAAAAAAAGAAATATTCTCTCTTGCTGAAAATCTTAGCAGTTTTTCTTGCTTAGTAAGAAAAGAACATATAACAATATTTCTCCGGGATTAAGATTCTAAATATGAGTGATCATTATATATTCAATGTCCTTTGCTCTGTGCATAGAAGACTTAGAAGATCTGTCTGGACATCTACTGTCTTAGCTATATATGCATACACATTTTTAGTAATTATGTAAAACATTTTCATTGATTATATCTGTGGTCTCCATGAATCACTTAAAGTTTAAATCTTTCTCAGAAAAATGTTATGGCAAAAAAAAGTTTCAAATACTTTTTAGGGGTAGGGGTGGTGGTAGTATTCCATTTTGCTGGGTTCTGGTTAATTAAGACTACAAGATGTTTAAAGAATTCAGAAGCATAAAACATGTATAATGTGTTCTGAGTATCAAAGACTACAGTTGTTATTTAACCGGACAGTTGCTCATAAACAAGTGTTTTCAGCTGGACCCAGCCTGTGGCAGGAGCCACTTTCCCTCTGACCAGCTCCTTCCTCAGTATGAGCTCTTACGGGGACATGGTTTTATTCTATTTAACATGCTCGTCTTGATCATCATCTTTGTGTTCTCATCTTATAGTCTCAGCTCCCAATGAGTTTGCATTCTAGTCTTCAGATAGAACAGTCTTCAGCAGAAATTTCCAAGGCAATAGGAGAGCGAAAGAGAGAGAACAAGAAGAAAAGAAATAGAAGAGCAAAAGAGTAGAATTCATCGTGAAGAGCTTGAGGTTGGGTTTTAAGTAGCAGAACACAATTAAACCTCAAGAAGAAGAACAAGAGTATCCATACCATCCACTCCAGACTGTCCGAGGAGGAGCTCTTCTTCTCATGGGAATCCTGGGCTCTATATGTCAAAACTATGGTGTGGCACTCACCTACTGGAGGGCTTTGGCTCAAGATTTTCCTGTTCAGCATCCAAAGAATATCATAAAACCTTCTTCCTATTACAATTCTGTTTCAATATTGCAATGATTGATTTGTGTCAAAAAATAAAATTGATTTTAAGTCTGAGCTGCTTGTCATGAGTAATTCAAGGCCAAACAAGTTTCTTGATGACCTGGGTGTTGGGGGCTTTTCATGCATTTCAGGTTAATAAATAGAGTTGATGGTCTTTACATCCATATAACCAACCAACAAAACCAAATCTCTCCCTCCACCCCCACACTCCTCCAAATACAAAGCGTTTTTTCCAAAGTTGAGCTTTTGATATGGCTATGTTCTTTTTATTTCTATGTGACTGACTCATTTCACCAGTTATTCAGATAGCTTACTACTTCTCTTGCCTACCTGTTAGCATCTTTACTAATAATGAGAGAAAGGTTCTCAAACAAGTTCATCTGGCTGCACATTTGCTGTTCTTGAACCAATTTTAATGGAGAGAAGATTGAAACTAGTAGATAGGATGAAGATTTTACATTATTCTCATGTTTTGGTCATTTATGCGAGCCCTAACCCATGTTTCTACAGGTATTTGGAAAGTTATTTTCACTTCTCTCTGTTTATTTGTTTTTAGTTTTAAGAGCAGCTCTATTAAGTGGCTGAGACCCAGCCCCTCTGATGTAGAGGTGGTAATATTGATATGCTGTGCCTTCTGGCTTCATTTCAATTAAACAAATAACACCCATTGCCTTTCTGCTACTTGCACTGTGGAAAAGTTTAGGTAGAAATATATCTGTCTATCTCAGGCTCGTTTTTTTTTTTTTTTTTTTTTTTTTGTGAAAGGGTAATGGAATACAGAATGCTGTACATGGGTTATTCCCGCTATGAATTAGTCTCTTTTATCTGACTCTGACCAAAACAGATGTTGGCAGCCTTTCTATTCCAGCTCTCTAAGTCAGACTAAGACTATCAGTTCCGCTTAGAGAAGCTGTAGGGAGATGATTTAACTCTTTCAATAGATCCTTACTAATTTTTCCTTGGTTCCTTTCTATTACAAACTATAAACAAACAGCATTAGAACGTGTCTCTGAACAATAGTAAAAGAAAAATGCAATATTAAAAATACATCAAACACACCTCTAGAGGGAAGTGGATTTTTATTCAAGGACTTTTAAGAATCCTGACATAGAAGAGGCATCTTTGCTTGAGGAGGTGGCGGCTGAATGTGTTTCCAACTTATTCATTTGCATAGAATACCAAAAAAGCCTCTTTTTTAAAAAAAATTTATTCAGAGAAGGAGTATCTATCAGAGTGTGGCAGGATGCATCCTGCTAGGATTCTACTCTTTTCTATAGAAATCGACCATTTAAAAAAGTCATTCTATGATTGGTGCCACAATAAAGCTCTTGTACTAGGATTCTGTGACAAAATGTAAATTAAAGGAATGTGAGAAATGGAGGGACCAGGAAAGAAAGGATCAAAGGGCCAGGAAGGAAAGGGAGTTATCTGAAAAAGCATGTTTAATAAACACACCACATTCCAATGACTTACCATGGAAAGAAACAGCCTTTTTTTCAGGTAAAACTTTTATTGTAAGTTACTAAAAAAAAAAAAAAAAAAAGACTTTAAATGTTTTTCAAGCCCTGTAAGGTGAGGAAAATTACTTCTTAGGCTCTAGGTAGTTTTGCCTTATTTATCTCACGAAAGTCTCACAATTATCCTATAAAGTGGGGAGTTCCACCATTTTTCATACAGTGCCTATGCCGGCGCACCTCCAGGTTATGCTCCAGGTAATTAGTGTTGGGAATAATGCCTCTGCGGGCACCTTCTCTCCTTTCTCTAGCCCTTCCAGGAACACTGGAAACACAGGGCAGGAAAAGCCTGCTGACTTTCTTGCCCAAACCCTTCCAATAAAGTCATCAAACAATCAGTATAATTAAAGATGCATTTAACTACCATTTGTAATTAAATGGCATCTAGAAACTCAAATTCTCCATACTGCCAAAGTGAAGGCTGAGATTTATCGATGTGCTTACTGTTATGCCAGAAGTTAAGTAAAACTCTTTGTGTATATTACCTAATTTAATCCTTTTAGCAACCTGCAAGATAGGTACTGTCCTTTTTTCTTTTTTTCATTTTCAAAAATTGAGGTGACAGAGGTTGTTAGTCATCTAATATCACACAAGCACTACATGGAAAAATCTGGTATTTCTGATTCCAGAGCTTGAATTCCTAACTGCTTCATCTCAAAACCCAGGTCTGTTGGATGTCCTCCATTTCACTCATGGCCACTGAAGAAATGGGTTATGTCTTCTGTCCCCTTCCTCAACAACCTCATCACAAAACCTGGAGGTGGCTTCCTTCCCATCATAGCACCTGTCACCAGCAGGTGACATCACAAGAGAATATCACAGAGCTGGGTGTGGTAGCAGTGGCACACACACCTATAATTCCAGTATTTGGGAGGCCGAGATAAGAGGATCACAGGTTCAAGGCCAGCCTCAGTAATCTAATGAGACCCTGTTTCACAACAAAAAAATAAAAAAGGGCTGGGGATGTAGTTCAGAGGTAGAATGCCCCTGTGTTCAAGCCCCAGTACAAAAACAAAAACAAAAAAAGAAAAGAAAAAGAACATCCCAGCAAGGTATTTCTCTAGATGTATAGCATTTATGCTTGTGATGGCTGGTGTCGAACTGTTACTTGCTGATGGGCTAGAAAGCAAAAGACGAGGTATCTTCAGAAGATGTGGATGGTAATGGAGCGAGTAGTGAGTCTTCTAGAGTCATAGCTAGCTCTCAGAGGCCAGAGAAGCAGATGAATCCATAGGGACTTGTAGCCACATTGACCTCCTTAAGGCTGGTACCATGCTGGTAGCTATGATCATTCTATACAGATGAACAGTTGCCACATATTCATTATACCGATTATGTTAAATTTCACATGGACCAGTGAAATGGCCCAACGTGGTGGAAATCATTGTGGGGTGGATTTTGAGTTATTTTGTGCTGGGTATACAAACACAGTCTTTGAAGGTGGCATGGTGGAGGCCAAGGGAGCGTGTGAGATCAGTATCAGAGGGACCAGAGGCAAATATATGTGTCTGGATTAGGAGATAATTAGTCACAGCAACCTGGATTTGGATTGGGGCAGGATCAAGATGTGTAATTTATAAAATTACAATTCTTCAGCCTCCCTGTCTTGTACTGAAGGGTTGGGATTTTGTTTGATACAGTATATTTTGAATCTGCTATAGGGTTTTCAGTATTGAGATCCCTTGTATGAGGTAAGATTCCTGCCTGTTCTCTTTTGAGCAGGCCACATGTCTAACATAGTTGGGTTGGCCCTACAGGCAATTTGGATAACATCTGTTCTCCCAGAACACTGACAAACTCCCATACTGGGGAAGTCAAAAGCAAACCGATGCACATTTGTCACTAGATTGTCCTTTGTGTGTAGTCCCTGTTTATTCTTGCAGCTGACAAGAAAGAAGGCATCATGTGTCTACAGAACAGGCGCTTCCTGGTGACCATGCTAAAATTCAGTTTCTCATGGACAGCGTTTTTGTCTTGTTTTCAGGATTCATCCTCTTCTTCCCACTAGTGAGCACCTTTCCTGTGCTAGGAGTGTGGAGGGGAGCGGCTCAGCAGAGAGCATGGCAGGCAAGGCCCTTGCTCTCGTGGACTTTGCATTCTAGCTAAGGAGAGAGACAGTGAGCAAAATATTTCTCAATGTAAACAAAATGGATGTTGTAGACTGCACTAGGAGATTTGCTTTAGAGGGATGGTCAGAGGGGACTTCTCTAGAGCCGCAGCTTCGGCTGAGACTGGGATGACCAGATGCAGCCAGGAGAAGGGCTGGCAGTACACTCTGGTCAAAAAGAAAAAGAGATGCCAAGTTCTAAGAGGAAAACAGCTTGGCAGGTTCCTGGAACAGAAAGGAGTACAGGTTCAATGAGGTTGATGGAGAGAGGCAGGAAATGAGACCAGAGAGGTAGCCAATCCAGACCAAATAGAACATTGAAGGCCCATAAGAAAGAGTTTGGATTTTGTTTTAAGTATCTTTTTCTTTTTTTGTGGTACAGGGGATTGAACCCAGGAGCATTCTGCCTCCAAGCTACACCTCCAGTCCTATTTTTTATTCTTTATTTTGAAATAGGGTCTCACTAAGTTTTGGAGGGCCTCAGTAAATAGCTGAGGCTGGCCGAGAACCTGGATCCTCCAGTCTCAGCCTCCCAAGTACTGGGATTACAAGTGTGTGCCACCACACCCAGCTTGTTTTAAGTATCTTGAAAAACCACTGGAGACTTTTGAGTTGAGAAATAACATGATATTAATATCTCACGCAGAGCACCTACAGTCACTGTGTGTAGGGGACAGAGAGACTAAATGGAAGTCCTACAAGTGAGATGGGAGTGGCTGGGACCATCAGACAGCAGTGGTCAGAGCCGAGATAGGAAGACTAGGGAAAGGTCACTTTGGGGGATGGGATGCAGGGCTCAGAGGAAGGCTCCACAGCAGAGGTGATATGTGAAATGCATGCTAGCTTCATATCTCAGTGACCACAATACCTGAGAAGGACAACTTAGAGGAGAAAAGATCCACTTTGGCTCAGAGTTTCAGAGGTTTGAGTTCATGGTCAATTGGCTCCAAGGAAAAACAGCATGTTGGAGGAAAGCTAATCAGCTTCTTACATCCAGGAGAGAGTCTAGCTAGCTAGCTAGCTAGGTAGATAGATCCATAGATCGATCAATCAGAGGAAAGATAAACCCTTCCGGAAATGATGCCCAGTGACCTACTTTCTCCAATTAGGTTCTAGCTCCCAGTAGTCCATCCAGCTACCAATGGATTAAACCATCAAATGGATTAAACCACTGATGAGGCTGGAACCCTCATGACCAATAATTGCCCAAAAGCCTCGCTTCTGCATTTTTCTGCACTGGGAGAGGGGGGGGGTCATGTTTCAACACATGAGGTTTAGGGGGATATTTCAGATCCAAATCATAACAAGATGTATCTTTCATTCAACATTTAATGATTTTTTGTTTGTTTGTTTGTTTCTTTGTTTTTAATGCTGGGGATTAAACCCCAGAGCCTTCACATGCCAGGCAAGTACTCTACCACTGAGCTACATGCCAGGCAAGTAAGTATTCTACCACTATCCCCTTAAAGATTTGCTTGCTTGTTTGTTTTTGGTGCTAAGGATTGAACTCAGGGGCATTCTACCACTGAACTACACTCCCACCCCTTTTCATTTTGAAACAGGGCCTCGCTAAATTGCCGAGGCTGGCGTTGAACCTGTGATCCTCCTGTCTCAGCTTTCCGAGTACTGAAATTACAGGTATATACAATTGTACCTGGCTACTAGATGGATTTTGAATGATGAGCAGGAGTTGGCCAAGGGGCATGGGAGGAGTGGAAAGCCCGTTTTTTTCCACAGGAGTTTTCCAGAGTGAAGTTATGTTCTGAAGAACGTTGGCCCAAAATACTCTTTATCTTTGAATATTCTTCCCAGGTGGTCACTCAGACCCAGGTGATCTTTGCTCGCTTGCTCAAGTATTTCTTTTGTTTTTGAAATCTGCCAGTGCCAGACTTCCAGTGTTTCATATGTGTATTAAAAATCCTGGATCACTTCATTTACTAGACTTGTGGTGACATGAAAACCATTTTCGTCTGAAGCTTTGACTGGAGAACGTTCTTCCCCACACCCTCCCGTGCGCTGTCTTAAGCAGAATTAACAAAAACTGTACATAAGTGGATTATTGCAGCATAACTATAACCTATTTCCTTTTATGTAAAAAATTCCAAAATGATAATTATAGGTAATTACTACATCATCAACCTCAGTCGGTTCACCTTCTAACCTAAAGTGAGTTCAACTGTAAGTCACGCCGTGCAGATGGTGGCTAGTTTTGAACAGACCTGTACTCTATGGACTTCCTTAGCATTGCATTGGTGACAAATGCTTTTCAATTACTTCTTGGCTGCTGTTGTGTTACTGTTGCTTCTCATTACACCTCCAAATGCCAATTTCTTCCTCTGCTTTTTAATTACTCTCTCAACACAGATATTTAATTGGAGATTAGGAAAGAGATTATCCAAAATGGGGCTCTCGTACCATTAATAGTAAAATATTTGCAAACCACTGCCTTGGGTGTGTCACTTAGGCTCCGGAAGTTCTCCAGATCTCCTGAGAATTGCAGAGAGCAACAAAATCATGGCAAAATACCAGGGAAGCACGAATTCAAGTCTAGTTAGTGTCTAGAAGTTTGTCAGTGCGCAAGAGAGCAGATAGTAGTGGTTTCTCAGAAGCAGCAAGGAGTTAATACCTCTTCACCTTCCCAGGTGAACAGAGGGTGAAAGTTGCTTTTCTGCTGCCAACTTTGAGAATGCTTCCTGCCATGATTGTGTAAAAACATTTACTAAAAATATAAATGACTTTCCTTCAGCAAGTTACGCAAACAAATTTCTCAAGCTGCTAAGTAAGGATAATATCCCCTGCATACAGTTGTAAGATTAAATCAAAGCTAAGTTGATTGAACCTCCAAGCTACACTGTAGAACTTCTGATTATTTATTTATTTATTGTTTATTTATTTATTTATTTTACTGTGGATTGAACCCAGAGGTATTCTACCTTCAAGCTACATCCCCAGCCTGATGTATTTCTTACTTGGAAATAGGGTCTCACTAGGTTGCTGCGAGTCTCACTACTTGCTGAGGTTGTTCTCAAACCTGTGGTCTTCCCTGTCTCAGCCTCCCAAGTACTGGGATTACAGGCTTGTGCCACCACGCCCAGCCCTGATTTTTCATTTTGAAACAGGGTCTTGCTAAGTTGCTGAGTGTCTTGCTAAGCTGCTAAGGCTGATCTTGAACCTGTGATCTTCCTGTCTTCACCTCCCAAGTACTGGGATTACAGGAGTGTGCCACTGTGCCTGGCTTCAATTATTCATTTTTATCTGTTTGCTTTCACACAAGTTAACTAAACAATTAAAAATTAGTTTATCTTCTTATTCTATTGATTTTTAAATAAATATTTTTCAAGAAATTAATCAGAGATATGGCTTCTGCTAATAGAGGATCCTAAAGCTGGACACTGGGTACAGAGACCATACATTTCAAGCTGCCCAAGACAGGTTCAGTTTACCCTTATTGTCCTCTTGTATTGTGTGTGTGTGTGTGTGTGTGTGTGTGTGTGTGTGTGTGTGTGGTACTTGGGATTGAAACCAAGGGCATTCTACCTTCTACTTCTGAACCACATCCCCAGCCCTATTTTTATTTTGAAACAGGGTCTCATTAAGTTGTGGAGGGCCTCGCTAAATTTCTGAGGCTGGCTGATAATCTGGGATCCTCCTGTCTCAACCTCCCAAGTACTGGGATCAAGTGTGTGGTGAGTTACTGGTGTGTGTCACGATGCCCGGTGAGTTATCCCACTGTTGTCGATCTATTGAACCGCCCTAGGGGGGTCACTGGGTCCCATCACCAGCTCTGTGGGCCCTCATGAGCTCCAGCCTTGCAGCAGAGCTGCAGATGATTGCTCGCATGGAGCACTGAGGTTTCTCCCCAATGGTGGCCTGCAAATAGCTGAATCTGCAGATGTCAGGGATCTCCAGGATGTAGACACCCACCAAGCCACATGTGTCTGCCACTCCCCAGCTACCCTCAGATGGGATCCTGCAGTCCTCCAGTGGGCCGACTCCCACTTCGTTCAGAAGGCTCTCCCGCTTTTTGAGGTTACTTCCTATCACCAAGTTTTTATGGCATCAGAGACCAGCCTGAGAATAGCTCTTTTTTTCTACCCACAAGCTGTATTATTGCTCAAGTGTGCTTCTTAAAACAATGAATATGTAACTCATTAAATGCCTTGAAGAAAAAGGAGATGTAAGGATCTAATTTTATTGACTGACATGGACTGTAGAGATCCTTGGAGCCTGCTCACATCCTTTGTAAACTTTGGATTTGGAGACACACACACCATCCCCACTTCTACCTCCACATGTTTACTAACTGATAGATAGCAGGGATCTGCAGACCATATGCACCAACACGAACCATCATCGACCTCGACGGGAGGTATTTCTTGTGAGTTGCATTTCGGAAAAATTTCTCTGAAGCTGGTGTTGCTACTATCAAATGAACTGGCTGGAAAGAATTCAATGGGACATCGCCTTACCTCCAGGAAAGACCGTGTTCACACCAACCCAGAAAACACCAGCTCAAACAACCACACACAGAAATATGCTAAAACAACCCTGGAGGACGACATTCTCAGTTCCCTGTGGTAACAGATTTCATCCAACTCAACATCTCACCCCAATTTCATGTACTTTAAATGAATCCTCAAACACACCCCACCCCCCCGCCCCGCTCCTCTCTCTCTGTGCTGGGGATTGAACTCAGAGGCATTCTACCTCCAAGCTACACCCCCATCCCTTCTTATTTTGAAACTTAGGTCTTGCTAAGTTGCTGAGGCTGACCTCAAACCTCTGATCCTCCTGTCTCAGCCTCCCAAGAACTTGGATTACAGGCATTCACTACCATGCCCAGTGAATTCCCAAACGTCTTATTCCTCATGAAAATAGTGCATTAAGTTCTCATAGCTAACATAAAACTAACACCATGATAGCAAACACATAGGACTTACTATGTGCCAGGCACTGGTTCTAGCACTTTACATATACTCACAAATATAATTCTCACTAAAACTGAACAAAGTGAACACTTTTCTTGTTATTTTACAGGTGAGGAAACTGAGGCTCAGAGAGCTGGAGTCATGCAGGATGGTTTCATAGTCCTGGCACTGATGCTGTGAGCGGTCCTGCTTCTCCTGTACTGCAGCATTCTGGAAAGGAATCAGAGAACTGCAGCTCACAAGGAACATCTGTTAAGGTCAATGTTGCTTCACTTGTATGTGTGTAACTGACAGACCCTTGACATCTATCTGTCTGTCAAGAACCCTCCCTGTAGCTGGGTACAGTGGCACACATGTGTAATCTCAGTACTTGGGAGGGTGAGAGAGGAGGATCACAGGTTCGAGGCCAACATGAGGTAACTTAGGGAGTCCCTCAGCGATTTATAAAATATAAAATAGGCCTGGGGTGTAGCTCAGATGTACAACACCCCTGGGTTCAATCTCTAGCACCAATAAATAAATAAATAAATAAATAAATAAATAAACATTAAAAAATGACAATAAACCAAAACAAAACAAAAATAAATATCTTTGTCCCTTAAGAATACAGCTCTGTCTCTGCCCCCAGCAGGTATAATATACCTAAATTCCTTTACTTCTTTTGTTGTGAGAACTGTTTTCCAAACATACAATCACTTTGGTTGTCCTGTCCAAGCACCCAGAGCGAGCTTCACCTTGTACTTACTACTCCTCCCACCCCAGCCTCTTTGGCTGCATTAAGGAGAAGACGATTTTTGTTACAGTTCAGGGGTAAACAGGGTTTCAGAAACAGATCTCACTCAAGTCCCCAAAGCCATTGGCTGTTTTAGCCGGAGACTAATGCCACAACAATTCCTTGATCCCTTTCTATGACCAGTGGAAGGTACAGTGCTTAGTTTTTCATGAAGACAAGTCTATATTAACACAATTAGGACCCCACTTAAAAATCTTCCTTAGTTGCCCTAGAAACACTGCTGGTGGAAAACATGAATGTATGTACCTTAAGCAAATAAACAGATAAAGGAAAAACCACACCATGACTCCAACCAGCTGCCACACCATTATGAAACCTCTCCCGTCTTTAGTAAGTGTTGTGAGATAATTGATGGTTGTATTTTTTTCTTGTTTCTTGTGGTATTGTGGTCTTCCCCCTTAGAGGATAGTCATCCTTTCAAGTGGGATCCAACAACCTTCCTCAAAGGTTGGAAGTCAAAACTGAGCCAAAACTACTTTGAAATGATATTTAATATCAGGTTGTCAGGGTTTGGGAGTATGAAGGTGTTTGCATTAAGAGCTTACTTGCTTGGTTACATTATTTGATTTTGTGTAAATTCCATGTCCGTTCATAAGGTGCCTTATATAACCAGCACCAGGCTGCACGCAATAGCTGCTCAACAGAGGTTCCTCATTCTACTGTAGTGAGTTAATTTATGCTTCAGCATGGCTCTAAAATGCCATCTGGTATCCCCAGTTTTGCACTTCATGTTTGGTCTAAGTTGTCACATGTGGTATAAACATGGACACATGACAGCTTTCATGGGGTTCAGTTTGAAGTGATTGTCTCCGAGGAGGAGAGTTCCTCAAGGTCTGCTGTGTAGCCCTCTGTGATTTTACAGTAGGATATTAAGTGGCATGCCATGAACTTCTAAGAACATTGTTGGTTATACTGAATATTTATTTAACATGAGTTAGAAGACTACTTTTAGCATACCAAACCTGTGATTTTGAGGATATTATTCCATCAGATGAGGCTGAAGAAAAAATAAGTAAATTTGAAGAAAAATTTAGAATAACTATGCCAAATAGGCCAATATGTCAGACTTTTCAGGGAGATTCACAAATGTATAAAGTATGAGACACACCAGTAAGGGATACCTTGAGACCCAGAGGATCCGTTTTCCTTGCTGTATTGGTGGTTATAGATAAGTGCTAAGCATCTTATTGCTCCTGTTTTGATAGTTGCTACATTTGTCTTTAAAGTTTCAACATATCTTGCTCTTTTCTGACTCCTGGCTTTGCTCTTCCCTGCCCTTAGAATGCTCTTTTAAACCCTCTGTAGCTCTCTACTTCCTTCCTGTTGCTCAAGGCTTGTTTCAGGCCCATTTCATTCCTCTGTGAAGCTATTCCCATCGTGTATTGACATAGCCTTTGGTTTCTCTGTCACTCTGCCTCACACTTTCTCTCTCCCCCTCCCTGGTCCCTGGTACATCGCTACTCATAGTTTGCTGATCTGGACTATACTGGATATTAACTAGCCTTGGTTTCTCCAGGATGACCAGTCTGGCGGAGGGCAAAGGCAAAACCAAAACCAATTTAAGCAAGTCACAGATCAAAGTTAGGCTCAGAATTTGTTATTAGCTCTGCTCATAAATATTCTGCCAAGTTGAGCTATTATCCATCAGGCCATTCTAAGAAAGCTCACATTTTCCCATCAATTACAACATCGATCATCTAAGAACAATAGTGTCTTAGGGTGACTTGCTTGTTCACTAGACAAAATCATGATTTCATTTAGTTTTGGTTTCCAGATTCTGATCGAGTTGCAAAGTCAAATCATAGCTGTATTTTAAATTTTGATTTTTTGACAAATTTTCCTTGAGAGAGTTCGCATCGTTTTTCTCCTACCATATACTTGTGGATATACTTGTTTTAATTTTAGATACATAGATTAAAAAGACATAATTCATTCTTGTGTTACTAAGTTGGGTTTTAAAAATTATAAATGATATTTATACTTTTAAATTATGAGTGATGTATATAAAATCATGGGACACTTTTTAATGTTTGTCCTTTGCTAATTTTTTTCCTTTGTTTCCTTTTTTTTTTTTTTTTTTGCGGTACTGCTGGGGATTGAACTCAGGGGCTTTCTACCTTAGAGCTATACCCCCAGCCCTATTTTTTAATCCTTATTTTGAAACCAGGTCTCACTAAGTTGCGGAGTGCCTCACTAGGTAGCTGAGGCTGGCCGCGAACCCGGATCCTCTGGTCTCAGCCTCCCAAATGCTGGGATTACAAGCGTGCGCCACCACGCCCGGCTCTTTTGTTTCTTAATTCTACTTTTCTCTCTTTTTTTTTCTGTCTCCTGATTTGTAAGAGGTTTTTGTTTGTTTGTTTGTTTGAATGAAGCAATATGTATTGCAAAAAAAACTATTCAAGTTTGTGATTGGTCTTTTGACTTTCGTGTTTTTTTTCCTATAGGAGTTTTAAATTTTGAGACAAATTCAGTAGATTAAAATTTTCTTTTATGGTTTCTCATATTTATGGTTCCCTTAAAAAAAAAACAAACAAAAAAACTTCCCCACCACATGTTTTTAAGTTCACCCATTTTAAAATTTAGATTTCTAATTTTTAAAAGATGCTATTTTCTTCTATTCATGGCATATGTGGGACAAGCACACCAAGTAACTTCAGAGAGCAAGAAAAGATCCTGTTTCTGGTTTTCCGGGCTGGCCTCATACTTCTTCTTTCTTGTAAATCTGTTCTGACTTCTTGCCTTTGGCTTCCACCTGCTGACCCCTGGCTCAGGACTTACTTGTTTGGATGACTTTGGTACTCACCTTTTGGAGCTATGGACCACAGTCTGATGCCATGCTGTTTGTTTGAAACCAAATGCTATGTTTGTTGAATGAATGAATGCACAAATGGGCCAGTGTCTGGGACAAAGTGAGGGTTATATAAGGTTTAACTATTATGGTTTCCAATTGTTGAATCAAAATTGTCTTTTTTACAATTCCAAAATAATTAAATAGTTGAAGCTTCTAATGGTGAGGACAAAAATTAGTTCCTTAAAATTCAAACAGGATACTACAAATTAAGAAATATATATTTAGCTGTATTCTATTTTATAGTATTTGAAAAGGTTGAATTATAAGCAATTCCTTTCAAATAATTGCCATTGTCTATCTGGGATGTAGGATGCTTGAAGTTTGAACTGAGGTATTTTGGAAGAGAACTTTTCTGAGGGCATCTTTAATGTTTTCTCACACTGTGTTGAATTTCTGAGCAACTTCCTCAAATTTTCTTCCCTTCTTGCTAAGTGCCTGCTACTTGACATTAATACACAGCTGTATTTGTTTTTGTGGGATTTGTTTTGCATTTATTACAAGTCACTGATAAACTATAATGGCCTATATGTTGTATTACCTATTAAAACTTGACTCTTTTTACCAAAATTCGTAGTAGTTTTTATTAGGTGGAGAAGGATCTCATATTAGGCTTTTTAAACAAGGTTGAAGGTATGATTAGCTGCCAACTAGAAATGTCTATTTTCTTTCAAGACCATCCAAATCTAGCCATAAGAATGAGAACTATTTTATGAAGACCTCACTTCAACATACCATGTTGAAAAAAGCAAAACAAAACTACTATATACTTAATTTAAAAATTCTGAACTAAAATTTAAATTCATAGTCTTTTACTATGTTCTCAACTAATACAAAAAAAAAAAAAAACCCAACTCATTCATTGAGATCATTTTTCATAGGCGTGGCACATGTAGCACATGTATTAATCCTCGTCAAGCAGTGTGGCTAGAGCTAGTGGCACCAACCCCAGAGAGATGAAGGTGCGTGTTGCATCTCTTCCTAACTCTGTGTTTAGTGACTTCATGTTGAGAGCTTGAAACTGGCCATTATGGGAGTATTTACACCATGGAAATTGGCAAATGCTATAAACCAGGGCTTTCTTTTTCAGAGAGCCATTTGTTTCTGTCTACATATACATCCACAAAAGGAGATGAATAACAGGCTATTACTTGAATAACTCACTTTCTGTGTTGATTTTACTGAATACCTAAGGGATTAAGTATCTAAAAGGTCAAGAGTTTGGCTTTAAATTATAGAACAAGTACCTAGTCCTCATTCTATTAGCAAGTGTGACTTAGAAATAAATATTATATTAACTGGAAGAGGCTGTAAAAGTTTTGTAGGCCTGTCTCCTGCCCTCTGAAGAACACTTATTACAGAACAGCTGTTACTTTGCCCTGAATCTCTTTCCACTTCTGATAACAGCATATTGATTTTTCCTTGCCAACTCTCAGTCCACATGATTGAAGAATGTGGAATAGTTGGTCCCAGACCCATCCTTCCTCTTCTGCTGGAAGGGTGTGCACACAACCCAGCCTCATGCCCATGACTACCAAGATTAGTGTAGGAGTGAGCACATGCCTTCTGGCTAATGGCACTGCAGAGTTCTCATGGCCACAGCCATAGGTTCAAGTGAGGGACTGGACTCAAGTTAGAGTGAATTCCAGCAGTTGCTTGTGCTATCAAGAAAGAGGAGTCAGTGTAGTGTTGAACCAGAGCTGTGGGCTACCATCTTTGCCAACTGTCTCAGCACAATGATAGGTAGAACTAAGCAAAGGGGAAAGATTCCTGATGATAACATATGAGTTTATAGATCCACCTATGCCCACACCCACAATTCTATCAAACCAATTCATTCTCTTTGTGCTTAAGCCATTTAAATTTGTATTTGACATATGTACTGAGAACTTTGGCTAGTATAATTTCTTTCTATAATAACTCTAATGAGTCCTCAATGGCTAACTCTTGAATAAATCCAGTGATAGTGCTCCCACTATTTCATGAAACAGTTCATTCCCTTTTGGGTGATTCTGAATATTGAAAAATTTTTCATTGACCTGAATTTATCTGCACTCATTGACCCTACTTGTTATCAAGGGCAACATTTGTTTATAAATTTATATCTTTATCTACCTTTCTGACCTTTAAAAACTCTGCATTAATTATCATGCTTCTGTTAAATCTTTGCCTCCTCAAAAATTCCACATGACTTTCATTTTTTCTGGTCAGACTCTTCTGGATATTCAACAGTTGGTCAATTTCCTTTTTAAAATGTAGCATACTCATAGACCTAATATTTCTCAGAAGGTTGCATAGTTCGGAGTAGAGAAGGATTATTATCTTGTTCTGTTTGCAGGATTTACTGTAAGTGAAATGTCTAGTGGGAAAATGTATGGTTAAGGCTTGGCTTCCATTTCTATTTTTACTTCTTCTACTTCTAACATCTCCCTCTTCAGGGTTTATTTTTCTCTTTAACCACAGAGGTCACCCTTTGTCCTCTTTTATCCCCCTCATCCTTACCACTGGCAACTTTGCTTGCATGCTACTCCTCCCCCCTCCAGCTGGTCCTTACTGCAACCAACAGTAAGGAAAGAATTTGATTCATATATTGAGTTGAAGTCCAAAATGAATGATGAATTTAAAGTGCCACCTCTTATGGTTTGGATTTGGAACATCCCCCAAAAGCTCATGTGTTGAAAGCCTGGTCCCCAATGAGGCAAGGTTCAGGGGTAGGGTTTTAGGCAATGATTGGACCATAAGATTTCTGGCCTCATCAGTGGATTAATCCATTGAAAGATGGATGAACTACTGGAAGGTGGAGCCTAGTTGGAGGAAGTAGGTCATGGGAGGTGTGCCCTAGAAGGGTTTATTTCCTCCCCAGCTCCTTTCTCTCTGCATCCTGGATGCCATGAGCTAAGTAGCTTTCCTCTGCCATACCCTTCTGCCATAATGTTTCTGCTTGGAGATGGCCGAACCTCTGAGACCATGAGCCGAATAAGCTTTCCCCTTTTTAAGTTGTTCTTGTCAGGTATTTTGGTCACAGCAACAAGAAGCTGACTAAGGCACTACCTCTCTTCAAGGATATGTATCTTTGCTTCTACAGACTAAACTTTGATTAACTTGAATCAAAGAATGCAAGATCCGATTGTGGAGTTTTAGCTATGGTTGAACCATACAGAGAGGGTGCTGTGTTGGAGGATGCTTTACTGAAATTATATTATGAATGAGGTTCCACCTACTTTGTGTGCAGAATCTTTGCTGGCTCGTGGTCTCCAGGGCCCTGCTGCAGCAACCTGGCCCCCCTGCTTCTCACGCTTAGGGCTTGTTCTCCTGACCTTGGTGGTGTCCAGCTGTGTTTTTGTGTTCCTATTCTTAAAGAAGCAAAAGGCTTCTTGTTCTCAATGGAAGATTAGCAAAAACAAAACCAAACAAAAACAAAAACTTGGAAGCAAGCTCCATTTCTTCTCTGAAATGCACAAGGGTCCTCCTGTTGTTGACACAGGGACAACGTCAATGTCCTGGGTGGGAATCTAAGATAAGAACGAAGGTTACATATTTTACATATTGCAATCCTTTCAAGAGCACGTATTTTGGTCACTTTAACCACTATGTCCAATTCATAGGTTTGATTGTCCAAACAATCCATCTGCTAGTATCATTAAAATAGCTAAAAATAAAATAGTTGATCAATGTCTATTTTAATTTTTGATACATAGATTCTATCTGGTTTTAACATTCTTTTGGGGGGGGGGTGTTTTGTTTTCCTGTGACAATAGGCATATTCCAGAGACTTGCCCAATTCCTAGCTCTCAAGATTATTTTTTGCTTACAAAAAAGAAAAAAAAAAGCATGTAAGTATAAACATTCAAAGCCATATCTCAAAACTATTTAAAGCTGTTTCTCAAAATGCCAGTTCCTGAATAAGTTTAATGGAGTTTTTCTTTAAGACCTACTTATGGAGGAAAATTTATGATAATGTGGGTCCATCTTGTACTAAATCCTAGGTACTCATTTCTCAGAAGTAACAGAAAGCCCTCTTTGTGCCACGACCTTTCCCTACGTCAGTGTGCTCTGGTAGTAGACCACCAGGCCAGCATGATAGTGACATCCCTGTGGAGACACACACGGATTTCCTTAAGCAGAGGGTGATTTTCACCAAGCTAGCTTCTCAAAAATTGAAACTCGAATTTCCTCTGGGTTGGTTTTCGTGTTGAGAGTCTTTTCCAAATCACTTTCCAGTCTCTCTCCACGAAACCACTGCTGTTTAATGGAAAGCTACAGTACACGATGGAGCAGGATACAATGACAAGTCCCTCAGTCTGTTTTCTTCTTCGAATAACAGGTCTTTTCTGGGGGCACTGCTGGTGGTTTGATCCCTGGCAGCTACTCTTCTCAGAAACGTGTCTTAGGAGGACAAGCAGTTCTTACTGGTAGAATAGGTACCTTTCAGAACCCTTTCTGTTTGTTTAGCTTCTTGATTATATGAAGTGCATTAAAACCAGTCCAAGGCCCATTAACATAATTTTCATGCGTGTTAGTTCTGGCAAAACACACTGGACAGGAACTGTATGATAAATGAGATAAATAATTTTGATGGAGCAGTGAAATAAAATAAACTTCTGCTGCTAAGAAAACAAACCATGACTAGTGGTGTGTACGGGAATTGGTTTGCATTAGGGTGGCATTCTGAGGGTGGCCTCCTGTCCTTAGAATGTTCTGGGGAGAAAGAGTTGCTGTCTGATTCCTACAAGGTCTAGCTGCAGCTTTAAAATAAAGTAGGAACTGTCGCGCGCTTGAGTCCGTCCAGCAGAGAAAAACACACGACATCCAGGTTCCTTTTGCGAGAAGCTTTACTCAGGATTGCTTATCTTCATGCGGGTAATGGCGGCGGCCCAAACCCAGAACAGAGGCTTATATGTCTGCTTCTGGCCAATCAGGACTTGACTCGTATCTGAGCTCCAATTGGTCAGGAAAGCTAGCCTGCACATAAGCTGACATTGCTGTTTTACCACAACGCCTTATTAGGAGTTGTTTACTG
>PVLC010010086.1:0-10921 GCA_004027655.1 Graphiurus murinus
TAGGTGAACAAAAAATTTGACTTAATGGAAGGTAATGGGAGGAGGGGGGACACCCTAATGAGCATGATGTACTTACAAGATCACATCAAAGTCAATCACTAAACTGACCAGGAGATAGGGGGAGGATGGGTGGGAATTGGGGAAGGGTTAATGAGAAATATGTGCATGGATGTCTTTACCTGTACTAGCTTGTACCCAAGAAAAATGTGTGATTAACCCTGTCGTACCCAAGAAATGTATAAAAATCCATGCTAAAAAAAAAAAAAAAATTTTCATCTGTATTTTTTTCTTTTTTTATTGGTGCGTTATAATCATACATCTTGTTGGAGTTCAGGGTGATAGAGGCATACATGTATACAGTACTACCTGTGTTTTCTTTTAAGAGTTTTTTTTGTTGTTGTTGTTTGGTTGGTTTTTTGGTTTGTTTGTGTGTTTTTTTACAATTGGGGATTGAACCCAGGGGCATTCTACCTCTGAGCTATACCCCCAGTCCTATTTTTTTATTCTTTATTTTGAAACAGGATCTCACTAAGTTGTGGAGGACCTCACTAAGTAGCTGAGGCTGGCAGAGAACCCAGATCCTTGGGTCTCAGCCTCCCAAGTACTGGGATTACAAGCCTGCACCACCACACCTGGCCTTTTAAGAGTTTTATAGTTATAGTTTTAGATGCATTTATATATATCATAACAAAATAATTCTACTTAGAATACTATCAAAATGAATAAAATAGATAGAAATAAATTTAACCAAGGAGGTAAAAGACTTGTACACTGAAAAGTACAAAGCATTGCTGAAGGAAATTAAAGACATATATAAATGGAAAGACAACCTATGTTCATGAACTGGAAGAATAATATTAAGATTACAATACTACCCAAAGCAGTGTATAGGTTCAGTAAATCCCTATTAAAATCCCAATGACATTTAGTGCAGATAGGAAAAAGCAATTCTAAAATTCACATGGAACCTTAAAGGATCCCAAATAGCTCATATAATCTTGAAAAAGAAGAACAAAGTTGGAAAACTCCCATTTCTGATTCCAAAACTGACTTCAAAGCTACAGTCATCAAAATGTGTAGTACTGGCCTGAGGACAGACATACAGATTAATTGAATAGAATAGAGAGCCCAGAAATAAGCCCTCATGTACATAGTTGATTTTTGACAAAAGTGCCAAAATCATTAATGATAAAAATACACTCTTTTCAACAAATGGTGCTGAGAAAACTGGATATCCACACTCAAAAGAATTAAACTGAACCCTTACATTATACCATACATAAAAAATTAACTCAAAATTCATCAAAGACCTTTGATGTAAGAGCTAAAACTATAAAACTCTTGGAAAAAACACAGTAAACATCTTCATCACGTTGGGTTTTTTACTGTACAGGCATCAAACAAAAAAAAAAACCCAGATAAATTGTACTTTCTCAAAGTGAGAAACATTTATGCATCATAGAACACTATGAGGAGAGTAAAATGACAACCTATCAAATGGGTGAAAATATTTGTAAATCATGTATCTGATAAGGGATTCATATCCATAACACAGATGTACTCCTATAGTTCAATGACAACCAAAAAGAAACTCCAAATGGTTCAATTAAAAAATGGACAATGGACCTAAACAGATACTTCTCCAAAGAAGATATACAGATGACCAACAAGTATATGGAAAGATGTTCAACATTAATAATCATTAGGGAAATGAAAACCAAAGCTACAATGAGATTGCACCTCACACCCATTGGAGTGGTTATGAAGAATAATATATATATATATATATATATATATATATACATAATACATATACAAATGCACAAATATACATACATACATATCACAAGTCATTGCCAGGCTGTGGAGAAACTGGAACCCTCAGTCATTGCTGGTTATAATGTAAAATGGTACAGCTGCTGTGTAAAACAGTTTGGTGGTCCCTCAAAAAGTTAAACATAGAATTTTCATATGATCTAGCAATTTCACTCCTATGCATACTCAAAAGAACTACAATCAGGGATTCAGATACCTGTACACCTCTGTTCCCAGCAGCATGATACATAATAGCCAAGGGGTAGAGACAAACCAAATATCCATCAACAGATGAATGAAGAAAATACAGTTGTACATACAATCAAATATTATTTAGTCATAAAAAGAAAATAAATTCTGATACTTGCTACAACATGGACAAACTTTGAAAACATTAATCAAAATGAAATAAGCCAGACACAAAAAGAAAAATATTGTGTGATTCCACTTATACTAGATACCCAGAATAGGCAAATTCACACAGAAAGTAGAATAAAAGTTACCAGGGACTTGGAATGAGATGGGGAAGGTGAGTTCTTATTTAACTGGTTGACAGTTTCTATTTAGGATGATGAAAATGTTCCAGAGATGGACAGTGACGAAGGCTACATAGCATGGTAAATGTATCCAGGTAGGGTGGAGCACACTTGTAATCCCAGTACTTGGCAGGCTAAGACAGGAGAATTGAAGGTTTGTGGCCAGCCTCAGTTACTTAGTGAGGCCCTCTGCAACTTAGTGAGATCCTAGTTCAAAAATAAAGAATAAAAAATAAAGCTGGGGGTGCACCTCGGAGGCAGAATTCCCCTGGGTTCAAATCCCCCGTATCTCAAAAAAAAAAAAGTGTAAATTTTAAGTTGTGTATATTTTACCACAATTAAAATAAGAAATGGACAACAGATAGATGTGCCTCAGAGTTTGACTACCTCATTCAACCATCTCATATGAGAAACACAAAACTTTATATAGACTTTCAAGAAACTCATTCCGTCAGTCATAATATTCCCTTTCCTGGGTAGTCCTAGATGTAACTATTTATCAGTTTATACATGTGAACATTCAATTTTCCCAGTACCATTTATTAAAAGGACTGTCCTTTCTCTAACGTGTTCATAGCACATCTGTTCAAATATTTTTAGAATTTTGCTCCATTCATGGGTCTGTCTTTATGCCAATGCCATGCTGTTTTGATTACTACAGCTTTGTAGTATTTTTGGAAGTCAGATAGTATAATGCCTCCTGCTCTGTTCTTTTGTTCAAGATTGCTTTGACTGTTCAGGCTGTGTGTGTGTGTGTGTGTGTGTGTGTGTGTGTGTGTGTGTGTGTTGTGTGATTTTTCCATTCCACAGATAGGGGATGCTTTCCCTTTTTTTTTTTTTTTTGGTGACAGCTTCAATTTCTCTTTTCTTTTCTCTTCTTTTTGGGGATGATGGTACTAGGGATTGAACGCAAGGGCATTCTACTTCTGAGTTATATCCTCTGCCTTATTTTTATTTTTTTTGTTTTGAAACAGGGTCTTGTTAAGTTGCTGAGAGTCTTGCTAAATTGCTAAGGCTGGCTTCTAACCTGTAGGCCTCCTGTTTCAGCCTTCCAAGTAATGGGATTTTAGGTGTGTGCCACTACATCTGGCTCAATTCTTTCTTTCATCAGTGTTTTACAGTTTTCATTGTAAGCTCTCATCTCCTTAGTTAATATTTAGCTTTTGAGTTATTTTTTAATTCCGAATATTTAGCTTTTAGAACACAAGATGTCTTCCTCAGCTGGGTGTGGTGGTGCATGCCTATAATCCTAGTACTTGGAAGGCTAAGACAGGAGGATCTCAGGTTCAAGGACAGCCTCAGCAACTTTTTTTTTCTTGTGTGTGTGGGACTGGGGATTGAACCCAGGGGCATGCTACCTCTGAGTTACACCCCAGCCTTATTGTTTATTCTTTATTTTGAAACAGGGTCTCACTAAGTTGAGAAAGCCTAAGTAGCTGAGGCTGGTCATGAACCTGAGATCCTCTTGTCTCAGCCTCCCAAGTACTGGGATTACAAGCATGAACCACTACACCTGGATTCAACCCCAAAATATCTTAAGCTGAAGGAAGCAGAAAGGCCATTCTCACTTCCCTCCATTCTTCTCTGAAGGTTATAAAACCTAGGATTTTCTGATCTTCCCCCAAAGCTGGTCATAAGACCACCTTCATGTGAGAAGTTCCCTCCCTATAACTAGAGGAAGGAGTCCAAAACACAGAGATGCCAGGAAGAATCTGAACAACAGGCCTTACTAAGTTTCCCTCAGTTTATTACCATTAGATCATACTCCTTTCACCCAACTTTATTTCTCTATGATTACTGTGGACAACAGGCTGTGCCCCACTCTCATTCACTCCATGTTGTACAAAACAGCGGTGCCTAGCACTGAGTTACTCAATTTTTGTAAAGCAGCAATCTGCCCTTGAGCTACTCTATTCTGAGTGCAAGTGCTAAGGCAGAAAACATCTGGTAATCTGTCCGGGCAAAAAGATAAGCACCACATGTTGGACATAGAGAACTTATTGAAAAGAATAACTCCCAGCTGCACAGCACAATTATAATCGTATACTCTTATGAGCACAAACTGATAATCAATCATACTAATAAAAAATGACCACCTGTGCCGGGTGTGGTGGCACACACTTGTAATCCCAGCATTTGGGAGGCTGAGACTGGAGGATCTAGGTTTGCAGCCCGCCTCAGCTACTTAGTGAGGCCCTCCGCAACTTAGTGAGACCCTGTTTCAAAATAAAGAATAAAAATAGGACTGGGGGGTGTAGCTCGGAGGTAGAATGGCCCTGAGTTCAATCCCCAGTACCACACAAACACAAAAAAAGACCACCTGTGAATTTAATAATGAATTAAGTCAGAAGCACATGGATATATAGGTGTTATAAAACCCACACCAGAGAATCCAGGCCCATGAGCTTATCAGACATACTAGACCATCTAATAATGCAACCATCTCCTGAAACACATAAAAGGAATGGCACCTAATATGGTGGTATAGTAATACACACTGATCTATTCTTTATCATATGAGACAGGCCATCCAGTGAACTTGCCAGGAGGTCAACAGGCTATGAACTGACTCTGTCCCCAGGGTTTCTATCTCCCTGCTTGACTCACTTTGGATCTGTCTGTCATCTGGGTCTTCCTCTAAGCAGCAGCTCAGCACCCTGAACAAGTTCTCTGGCTGGTTTCTAATCTTATCTGAACACTTGCAGTGACTCTTGGGCATTTGTATCTGCTCTCTGCCTTTGCTCTAAATGTAGCCTCTGGAAACCCAGGTTACTGTTAACCCTTTCTTAGCTTTTCTGTGAACTCTTTCTCTATGTATGTATGTATGTATGTATGTGTATACACATTAATTGTGTGAAGTATCATATGTGACTCAAGTGTTAGAGATATTAGTAATTAAGATGAGAATGGAATAAAAGAACTTGTGATTGCCTCCATCATGATCAAGTAAACCATATATATTTTGGTGAATTAAAGCTGGTGGAACTGATAGAGTTTTGTTTTTTTTTTTTTTTTGCAGTACTAGGGATTGAACTCAGGGGCGTTCTACCTCCAAGCTACACCCCCAGTCCTATTTTTTATTCCTTATTTTGAAACCAGGTCTCACTAAGTTGCGGAGTGCCTCACTAGGTAGCTGAGGCTGGCCGCGAACCTGGATCCTCCGGTCTCAGCCTCCCGAATGCTGAGATTACAAGCGTGTGCCACCACGCCCGGCTCTGATATAGTTTGAGAATTTACTATTACTCAATAGATTCTAACATTGTGGAAAGACATAAAGGTGCCCTCTCTATGTTAATGGCATAGCTTGATCACAACTATCTGCTTCATCAACAAAACTAGAATAAAAATACGTAAGTTCAACTGTTTCTCTGGGCTTTCATTTCCTTATAAAGTCTCCCATGCCACATAAATAGGTTATGTTTTTCTGTTAATATGTCCTTTGTTATCAGAGCATGAGCTGTCAACCTAGGATGAGTGAGGAAACGACAGTTTCTTCTTTTCAGCTGTGTAAGTTTTTTTCTAATGACTTTATTTCAATGAAGGGGCTATCTCAAAACTTGACAATGAGTAACAGTGAAAAGATGAGTGGGCTACAGCAAGGAGACTGAAAAATAAACACTTATTGTTTGTTACTGCTGTTACAAATAATGACCATTTTGTCAAAACAAACTTAAAAGTTAGATATTTCAAATGAACAGAAAAAGACCAAAACCTTTTAAATTGAACTGTGAATAACAATGTAGTTGCCTTAAAGTTCCCTGCTACCACTTTGAGCCCCAGCTGGACCTGCAGAAAGTTCATTACTTTCATATTACCACTGTGGCAACTTATTAGTGAGCTTAGTGGAAGTAAAACAAATTGAAATGACAGCTCACAATTAACCTCTCTTATTGATCACTAGAGCTGGTCTCTCACTAGCAGTGCCATGGATAAGACTTCTTCAATGCAACACACACACACACACACACACACACACACACACACACACGACTGAACCCAGGGGCATTCTAACTCTGAGCTACACCCCAGACCTTTGATATTTTATTTTGAAATAGGGTCTCACTAAGTTGCTGAAGCAGGCCTTAAACCTGTGAGCCTCATGTCTCAGCCTCCCAAGTACTGGGATTATAGGCATGTGCCACTGTGTGTGACGCAAACGAATTTTTATATAGTATCTTCTAAGAGACTTGCAAACACTGATATTGGCACTACAGGAAATACAACAACAACAAAAAAAAGTACAGGTTCTCATTAAGATAAGCAAGGAGACAAACTGAGAAATGAAATATTAAACAAAACGGGAACCAATACTGGATGGTTTGGAAAATTCTCTGCCTACCCTGATAGTTTGCTCTGGAAACAAGGCCAAAGGTGAGGCCATTTGTGTGTGACTCCTGGGTCCTATTAACCATCTCAGCAGAAGCCAGGAACATACATATAGTTATAAAGGAAAGATGCATGGAGTATCTTGTCCAAGATGGCTTGGACACCCATGCATTGCATGGGAAGATTGACAAATTTTATATCAGTAGAAGTGCTGCCAGACTGGACTGAAAGGGACAGAGATAGAATAATACAAAGGAAGATTAACACCAAGGCAAAGCCACAGATGCAAAGTCTAGGCCAATGGGACTTTCTCTGGCTGAAAGGGTAGGGCTGCCCCAGCAGTTCAGAGGACAGAAAATCAAACAATAAAGGATTATTCTCAGGTTCTAAAATCTAATAAAAATTACCCTGCTGGGTTGTGAACTTGCATTAGGCAGGCCTTCCTTCTTTCCTGCTGGGGATCAAATCCAGGGCTTTGTGTGTGCTAGGCAAGTGCTTTACCCCAAATAAGTGACCCTTCTGTTTCTTCCATTTCCTCTCTTTTGTAATGGGAATGTATTTCCTATGACTATCCTACCATTGTATCTTTAGAAGCAGGTACCTTGTCTTCTAGATTTCACAGATCCACGGATAGAGACAAATTTCGTGTTGGGATGGACCATACCCAGAGGTTCACTCACACCTGATTTAGGCATTTAGAATATGAGATTTGTTTTTGTTTTTGTACTGGGGATTAATCCAGGGGAATTCTACCTCTGAGCTACATCCCTATCCTTTTTATTTTGAAACAGGGTCTCGCTAAGTTGCTGAGGCTGATCCTCCTGTCTCAGCCTCCCAAGTACTAGGATTACAGGTACATGTCATCATGCCCAGCTGAGATTTGGATTTATTTTGGTTGATTATATTTAGATAAGATTTTGGATTTAGAGTCGATGATAGAAGGGGTTAAGGTTTTCAGGTACACTGAGATGGAATGAAAACATGTAAAAGAACATGAATTTCAGGAGACTACAACTGTGAATTATGTTCTCCAAATTGTACACCCTTTTATATGTGAATGCAACCCCATTTAGAAATAGGGTCTTTGCAGATATAAATAGGTTAAGATGTGGGCCCTAATCAAATATGACCGATATCCTTAAAAGAAGAGTTAAATACCAAGTGAAGTCAGATACACACAGGAGAACACCATGACAACAGATGTAGAGATTGAAGTGATTCAGCTCCAAGCCAAGAAACACCCAGGACTGATAGACACCACCCGAAGTTAGGAAAAGGACAAAAAGGATTCAACACAGAGTCAGAGGAAGCACGGCCTAGCTAACTTTCGACTTCTAGCCTCTAGTCTATGAGAGAATAAATTTCTGTTGTTCTATCTGGGTGTAGTGGTGCACGCTTGTAATCCCAATACTTTGGGAGGCTGGGACAGGAGGATAGCAGGTTAAGCTGGGCGTGGTGGCGCATGCTTGTAATCCCAGCATTTGGGAGGCTGAGACCGGAGGATCCTGGTTTGTGAGGAGGCAGCAGGTAAGGAAATTTCACTAGGGGATATGTATATGTGTTTAGAGGGACTGCCTTCAGCTCCCTGACTCATGGAATAATAATAATTAATCTTCCCAAAAATTTTCCTTATGTGAAATAAGCCCTATAAAAAACTGAAGTAAGCCAGGCATGGTGGGGTGCACACTTGTAATCCCAGTACTTGGAGGCTGAGAAAGGAGGGTCCGGGTTCTCAGCCAGCCTCAGCTATTTAGTGAGGCCCTCCGCAACTTAGTGAAATCCTGTTTCAAAATAAAGAATAAAAAATAGGACTAGAGGTGTAGCTTGGAGGTAGAATGTCCCTGAGTTCAATCCCCAGTACCACACACACACAAAAAAGACTGAAATAAGTTTTTTAAAAATGAGCCATTTAGAGTCAACATGTCTGGTGTAACAATTGATTAAAACAGGAATCAATTTGATGATGATTTTTTTTATATGTGTCATCTCCAACTAGACTCTAAGCTCCTCAAAAGCAGAAACTATATCCATGGTTATCTGTATCTCAGAAACCAGTTTATCCAAATAGGAAAGGAGGGGCATATCCAGAGCACACAATTTGTTCAGCTTGTTTAACATATGTTTTGATGACTTCCTAGATGCCAGGCTAATGCTAAGAACAGAGGAATGAAAGATATATATGTGATGAAAAATATTATAAACTCTTACCAAAGTAAGACTCCCTTAGAATACAAACTTACCAAAGTAAGAGTTTATAATCTAAAGAAGTCTGAAAATATAGTTCACAACTTTTTACTGTAACTTTACTTGTGCTATTTTAAAATCTGAATAAAGTAAACTGATATATAAGAGGACAGGAGCTATGGAAGACAAGTAAACTATTCAATCCCTTTCCAATACCATCTTGTCATGAGTTGGACTCAGAACTACTTCATCAACTTTGGTGTAGAGGACATAGTAGGAAGCTCAGTCATAGAGAATATAGACGAAAATCTGTAACTGGTGCTTCATATATCTGTGACCTTGGATTAATTATTTACTCTCCCTAGCCTCATACTCTTTAATTGTGAAATGAGAATGGGTAAAGTCACTGATTGGCCTAGACAGGGAAGAATAAATAAATGATATGCCTACTCCCCCAAAATAGTATTAAATATATTATCTCCATCATCATCACCATCATCAATATCATATTTAAAAATTAAATGTGCATTCAGTCACAAAATGCCAAATAGAATATGATTCATCCTATATGATGACATTCCTTTAGTATGCAAATTCAGAGATAGAAAGTAGACTGGTGGTTGCCAAGGAACACTAGAAGGGGGGAATGAGAGTACTATTTAATGAGTACAGTGTTTCAGTTGGGGAAGATGAAAAAATTCTAGAGATTGATGATAGTGATAGTTGAACACTATGCAAATGTACTTAATCCTACAAAACTTGACACTTAAAAATGGTTACAACAGTAAATTTTTATGTTACACATATTTTATTTCTTACGGTACTGGGGATTGAACCCAAGGGCATTCTATCTCCGAGATATAACCCCAGCCCTATTTTTTCTTTATTTTGAAACAGGGTCTCATTAAGTTGCTGAGGCTGGCCTTGAACCAGAGATCCTCCTGTCTCAGCCTCCTAAGTACTGAGATTACAAGTATGTGCCACTACGCCTGGTTTACATGTATTTTATAAACACATACACACAATTCAAAAAGGCATGGCAAATGCTTACAGCAAAAAACAAAAGGGGCGGGGGTGGCGCCAGCTGTGGTGGTACATATCTGTAATCC
The DNA here is from genome assembly GCA_004027655.1 of Graphiurus murinus. NCBI lineage: Eukaryota > Metazoa > Chordata > Mammalia > Rodentia > Gliridae > Graphiurus > Graphiurus murinus. The sequence continues at coordinate 9,971 of PVLC010010086.1, forward strand.
CAGTATTTGGGAAGCTGAGACAGGAGGATCATGGGTTCAAGGACAGCCTCAGTAACTTAGCAAGACTCCCACCAACTTAATGAGTCCCTGTTTCAAAATAAATAACATAGGACTGGGGGTATAGCTTGGAGGTAAAGTGCCTCTAGGTTCAATCTCCAATAACAAAAAATAAAAATAAAAAGGGCTAGGGAACAGACTGGGGCCTGACATCATTAAGCAATGACAAATGAGAGAACAGATGAGTTACAGGTGATATGAATAAATTAATAACTTTATGATGACAGCATCAAATCAAATAATATATCTATATCTGCTTTTAGGAAATAGATTTATACCACCCTAACACATTTTATTTGGAAATATGAAGGAGGAGGAGAGGGAAAAAGGCATGGAGGGAGGGAGAGAACAGGAGAAAGGGAAAGGAAGAAGAGAAAAGAATGGAAAAATGAAAAAAGAAAGCAAGGAAGGAGAAAAAAATATTGTAAGACATGCTTTGAGTGACTCAGTGCTTTGCCACAATGGGCAATAAAGGTGATGCTGGTGGAGAAAAGAAAAAAAAATACTATTTTGTAAAGGTTAAAATCAAACACTAGATTTCTTCAAAATTTTTAGATTTTATAGTCTTACAGTTAGAGCTATATAAGCACCTTTATTTTCACACAGGGGGAAAAACCTCTTGAAACAAATATTGTTACTAACCCTTTAAAACACAAGTCTTCTCAGGAATGCACCTACTATATTACAGCAAAAGAAAATAAACCAAAGCAAATCACAGTGCTGAGGGGGGAACACAGCATTATGCCAAGGAACTCTGCAGAAGTAATGCTTGGAAAATCCAGACAATTGACACACAGATGGCTTCCTCGGATGTGGGTATTAGGGACCTAACAACTGAGCTGGTGGCTATTTCATTTCTGGGATTAGGTAATTCAAATTCTCAAAAAGAGTCTT